>PVKP010019592.1:0-42182 GCA_004027715.1 Plecturocebus donacophilus | reverse complement strand
GGAAGGGGTGGCTCATTAGACAATGGTGCCTAGAACTTCTAAACAAAGGGGCTTGGGGTGCTTTCTATCTGGAAAGGAAGCTAGGGGACTTGTCTTGAAGCTGGGTGTCCATAGGAAGCACCAGTGAAAGTTAATGTTGTTTGGGGAGGTCTTGTGTGTGCTTCCCCGGCCTCCTCTGGGAAGGACTCATGAACGTGAAGCTACCTGAACCTCCCGGTAGGATGAGTCATGTCCTTCTCTGGGTCCCCATAGCCATCTGTATGTATCTGTATCTTTATTTTACCACTTTCTCACTGGATGATAATTATTTGTTATAAACCTTTGTCCCCCAGTCAATAGAGAGAGAATGATACATCTTGTTTATCGTTATAGCCTCTGTACTTAGCATAGCCCCTAACAAGTGCCTGGCCCATGGTGGCTGCCTAGCATATTTTTGGAGTTAATGAAATGATAATGGTAATTAATTAAAATACCAATCAAATTCTTACTTCATGGAGTCCACTTTGGAAACAACTAAGTGAAGAAACAGTCATTATTAACATAATTGATTGTTCTACTAAATGTGACCTGGTGGTAATGCTCCTGCTGTGGAAGACCACCTGGAACTAAAATTCCCTGTTGATCTTGGTTATGAGTCATATATTAAACAAAAAAATTCTCTGTTAAAACCACCATGTTTTGTTGCTTCTTCTAGAAATTACTTGTGGTGGATGGCTCCCTATTGCTTGTAGATTGATTGCAAACTCCTCAGACCAGCAAGGAAGTCTCACAACAATTTGGGGCTCTGCTTTGCCTCTCCAGCCATCACCTCTCTCTGAGCTCTCCCAGTATTCATTACTCACATCTTACAATTCTGCAACTTAAAATATGTTGTCTCATCCTATCTGAATCAGATGAGATATGAAATTTCACAATCCTTGGAACCATTCTTAAATGTCTTCACTTTTACTACCAAACCACAATTTGGTTTATGTGTTTATTGGGCACCTAATCAATAATGGTTAACAGATTGATATATTTATTGACTTCTGTAGGGTTCATGGTGTTTTTTATTTTTTTTTTGAGACTGAGTCTCACTCTGTTGCCCAGGTTAGAGTGCAATGGCACAATCTTGGCTCACTGCACCCACCACCTCCTGGCTTCAAGTGATTCTCTTGTGTCAGCCTCCCGAGAGTAGCTGAGATTACAGGCACTTGCCATCATGCCTGGCTAATTTTTGTATTTTTAGTAGAGATGGGGTTTCACCATGTTGGCCAGGCTGGTGTCAAACTCCTGACCTCAAGTGATCCACCCACCTTGGCCTCCCAGAGTGCTGGGATTACAGGCATGAGCCACCACACCTGGCTATGGTATTTTAACCAGGATTATTGTCATCATTTGAAATTAGCCTTTGAGAAATTATTTAGAAAATCTTGATTCTGATGAAAATTGTCCAGGAAGTAGCCTGCTTCTATTTTTGAGGATCGTTTCCTGATATCTTTAATATGGGTCTCATATTTTGGAGGCCATATCTTCCTATTTTAAATAAATATGCAAATAGCTTCAAATTAAAAAAAATTTGTTAAGTACTAAAAGCAGTTATAGGCTTCAATTTATTTGGCATGAGAATAATTTTACTAGGATTTGGCTATTGCTAATATATCACAAATTAAGGAAAGCAAGTAAGCAGAGGTTTTAAAGCCCAAGGTTTCAAACATATTGATGCTATTCACTCACCTGTTGAGTTTCATGTTCCCTTGGCCTCATCCATGGAAAAGAGGAATGTGGTGGGAGGAGACCGTGCATCCATAAAGAATTAAATGATTTCCCAAAGCCAAATCTAGAATACTAAAGACATGGATTAAAAAAGACATGTTTATATTAAAATTTTAAATATAACATTGGTTACATTTGGTTTTCATTTTCTAAAAAATCAGCAGATAGCATAAATATAGCAAAAGCAAAAGCGATGTTGGTTAATTTAAAATGAATAGGTAAGGCTGGGCATGGTGGGTCATGCCTGAAATCCTAGCACTTTGGGAGGCTGAGGCAGGTGAAGCACCTGAGGTCAGGAGTTCGAGATCAGCCTAGCTAACATGGTGAAACCCCATCTCTACTAAAAAGCACAAAAATTATGGCATGATGGCAGATGCCTGTAATCCCAGCTACTTGAGAGGCTGAGACAGGAGAATCGCTTGAACCCAGGAGGTGGAGGCTGCAGTGACCCGAGGTCACGCTACTGCACTCCTGCCTGGGCAACAGAGTGAGACTCTAAAAATAAATTTAAAAAAATAAGTAAAAAATAA
This sequence comes from Plecturocebus donacophilus, assembly GCA_004027715.1. Classification (NCBI taxonomy): domain Eukaryota; kingdom Metazoa; phylum Chordata; class Mammalia; order Primates; family Pitheciidae; genus Plecturocebus; species Plecturocebus donacophilus. Next base: position 39,897 of record PVKP010019592.1, on the reverse strand, counting down.
ATAAATCAAATGGATAGGTAAACTCTTCCTTTCAATGAACTTAAATTTCATTTTGAGCTAGTCTGCAATATTTCCATAAACTTGTTTGAGATTTAACTTTTTAAGCACTTGTGTTTTGTGCCATATAATAAAATTAATAATTCAGGAAAAGATTCTTTTTTTAACTAAATAAAATTCAATATTGTTTTTAGTTTCCCCTGTCACTCTGTCTTACTTTGTTTTAGGCCTTATTTACTTCTTTCAATATTTAGGATATTGTCTATTCATAAACAAATTTGATGAATTATAATGCTGCTGCTAATACTAACACCACCACCACCATGAATACTTGCAATTAGAAATATGATTACCTGAGAAAGTGTATTTAATCCCTGCAGACTTCCCAGCTGTCTCATTGTCTATCAAGAAAAAAAGGAGTTACTGTTTATCACCTATGCTGTGTTTGACACAACTGATTTCTCATGATATTTGACATTATTAACACAGAGTTTGGTGTGGATCAATTTAACAAAATGAAAGTAGACATAAATCATCACTGAAAGGTCAAAATATTAAATTTGGTTCTGCCATTGTTATTATTATTGCGATTAAAATAATGCAGTTGCTTTTATCATTAATTAAAGGAGAACAAGTTTTATTTAAGTGGGGTTTACGTTGAAACATGGGAAAATAGCTCATTCCATTGAAATAATAAATGTAATTGTGAGGACATTACTTCATTGACTCTTTTCTCCCCATTTAATTTACTTTGCCCTATACAAGTCCAGCCAGAGGAGGACTTTGAGAAAAACAAACAAAACAAACAAATATAACTTTTACCTCCTTCCCTACCAATAAGTCTTTCAAAATGATAAATATAAAAACTATTGGAAGAAACGTTAAATGTCTGGATAGATTATCGAGAATGCCACCATTTTAACAGAAAGTCAATTTAACTTTTTTCATGGGAAGAGATTTAGAATGTTTTGGATTGAGTTTAAGCTAAAAAGTAAGAAAAAAAATCCCTCAGTGAAATTAGCTTCCATGTGAAATAAGCATCTAGCTCAAATAGGTGTTGATGACCCCCAGCTTACCATGATACATGGAAATTTCACAAGACCTTGTGAAAAATTTATAATCTTATAAATATATATCTGTGTATAACTGTCAATATTTTATTGACATGACCAAAATTTCTGTTTTGCTGGGGTTTTCTAAACAGAATCTGTATTATGTGAGAACTGCAATAAGAAAAATAGACTGTACAACTTATGCAGGAAGTATCATAGTACAATGTTAATGCTATTTACCAGTCTTATAAGAAATTAACTTTTGTATAGGTAAATTTTTTTCATGAGAACTTTATCTCATAAGATAGTATAAGAAGCAGGATTAAAAATAAACTATTTGTGAGTACAGAGCAATGTATTTTAATCAGTGTAGTAATTTTATTAATGTGCATATAATGTATAAGGCATTAATTATTAATATTGCTTTGGTTTGCATAGAGACAATGTTCTAAAACTTAAAACACCTGAGAGTTTAAAATTGCAGTAGAATTATAAGACAAAGCTCTAGTAAATGTCATAACTTTTCTAGCACTCCTCAGGATAGCAGCCAGAAACTTCTGGCTAGGAAAACTGAGAAACACACCATCATATTTCTCCTGTATCACAGATATATCAATGTAAAGTTAATATGTAAAAAAATCTGACAATACATACCTCAAGGCTCAAACTAGCCATACCCGGTGTTCCAGGTTGCTGAGGAAACAACTGAATGAAAGTAAGAATAATTTTGAGTCTCATTGGTGCAAAACTTCCTTCGATGCTCATTGGGCATAGGCTATCCCTCCAGTACATAAGGGCTACCTGAGGGGCCACCATTTTGGTTTAATACCCAAATGACTTGAGTGCTTGGGCAGAATGAAGAAGAACGTAAGTTATTTGGGGGAATCAACATAGCATTTGATAACTCTGCTCCCACATGCATCATCTATCCTTTGTCTCTATCTTAATGCTTTGTTGCTTTAAAAACAAAATATGATTTAGAGTTACACACAGGAGAAGTAGAATAAAGCAACAAAATAGAAAACTACTAGTACTTTATGTTCTTAAAAAATTACCACAGAAAAAAGTAACGGGGCCAAACTCAAGCTGAATTTTCATGTGCTTTTGACAAACCTACATGATTTTGGTTCACGGGATATGGCATGGAATCATGACATTGAGAAAAATCATGTGCAAAATCTAACTTGATTCCCATTCAAAGGGCTTCAGCAAATTCTCTATCATTTTTAATGAAATATTATTTTATGCATAGGCATAGGATGTTGCTTCAGTGCATAAGGGCTACCTGAGAGGCTGATCTGTGTTTATACTTTGGGATCACATCAGGTTTTTTTCCTTAAATAAAAAGCATTTTAGCATAAAATACTATTATATTTAATGTATTCATTTAAAAGTTGTTCAAAAATATACCTATCTATTCAATTAGCTTTTCAAAATGTAAGGTATTTTCCTTTCCTTTTTTTTTTTTTTTTTTTTTGAGACCAAGTTTCACTCTGTCACCCAGGCTGGAGTGTGGTGGCGTGATCTTGGCTCACTGCAACCTCTGCCTGCTGGGTTCAAGTGATTCTCCTGCCTCAGCCTTCTGAATAGCTGGGACTACAGGCATGCACCACCACACCTGCCTAAGTTTTGTATTTTTAGTACAGATGGGGTTTCTACTAAATTCTCAGCTTGAGCTCAGGAGTTCAAGACAAGACTGGGCAACACAGTGAACCCCATCTCTATTTAGAAAAAATAAAAAAGGAGGTTGGGTGCAGTGGTTCATGTCTGTATTGGCAGCACTTTGAGAGACTGAGGTGGGCAGATCACCTGAGATCAGGAGTTTAGACCAGCCAGGCCAACTTGGTGAAACCCTGTCTCTATTAAAAATATAAAAAAATTAGCCAGGTATGGTGGCAGGTGCCTGTAATCCCAGCTACTTGGGAGGCTGGGGAAGGAGAATCACCTGAACCCAGGAGGAGGAGGTTGCAGCGAGTCAAGTCTGCGCCATTGCACTCCATCCTGGGCAACAGAACCAGACTGTCTCAAAAACAAAACAAAACGACAACAAAAAAGAAGACTAGAGGGAAGGGAAAGGCATTATAGATGTGTAGCAAATACTCTGGGTAGGGAAAGAGGTTAGCTGTGTAGACAGGAAGAGTGATTGTGCATGTATGTGTGTATGTGGTAGATAGCTTGTTGAGAATTTAGGGATTGGTGAGAGCAGAACCTTCTCCGCCACTATTTGCCAGTACATAAATAAGGCATCTTAGATTGAACCACAGAACAAAGTGTACTTTGCTTCCCATCTGCTGTAAGTCATAGATTAAATAATATTTACAAGAATGTATACAGACAGGGGATACATCTCCCATGCAGAATGAAAAGGAGAACATCTGATGTGATAGCCAGTCAGTTGGCAATAATAAGCAATTGTTCTGTTCCTCAGAGTGGACCCGATTGATTCAGGTGTGGATCAATATAGGTTCAAAGAACACCAGTGTCTTAGACTGATGATGAATGGCTGAGGCTGACCCCAATGTCAGTATCATACAGGTAAGCAAGGGTGGCACCCTCAATTTTTCTTTCATTTAAAATTCATCTTGTGTGATGGAACAGAGACTCTTATTTTTATTTGTGGAATTAAGGTTTTCATCATTAGTATCAGTTTTCATCCTCTTTCTCCATTTCATCCTCTTTCTCTAAAACACTTTAAGAAAACAAGTAGCTAACCATTTCTTTCAGGGAATTAAAATATTCTAAACTTTATTTGAGGCCAACTATGAGCTCGTGGAGATAAGAGATCATGTCTTACTTACTTTCATTTTTTTCAATGCCCAGCACATTGCTGGATGCATGGCAGCTCCTCAGTATATATTTGCTAAATGCATACAGCAGCCAAATAAAGTTTTTGTGATAACAGAATTGCATGCTATTGGCTGGAGTTCAGTGTTCAAAAGCTTGTGTTTGCATGAGATCATTTTAATATATACTAGAGTGGATCAGGTGTGGGACTGTAATACAAAATTAGTCCCATTGCAATGATATGTTTTGATTTAAGAAACTTCAGCTCTCAGTCACACAATTTCATGCTTACAAGGTAAATTTTCTAGTTAATTACTAGCTTCAAATGGAATTATCTAGCTCAGTTTTGTAACCATAGTAATTTGGTAGATTGTTCTTTTTGAAATGAAGAAAATGTACTTTTTCAGAGAAATTTCCTCTTTCCATTTCAACTTTATAATGGTATCAAGAAGTTGATAATAAAATTGTTCCATACATTGTGGAGACTAAGTCTTTTAACTTTGAATGAGTGGAAAAAGATTTAGAAGTTGCCTTAAGACTATTTAAAATAAGTTTTTAGCAGAAATATCATATGTTTCACTTACTGCTTTTTATTTTTTATTTTTTAGACAGAGTCTCACTCTGTCACCCAGCCTGGAGTGCAGTGGCGCAAGCTTGGCTCACTGCAACCTCTGTCTCCTGGGTTCAAGCAATTCTCCTACCTTAGCCTCCTGAGTAGCTGGGATTATAGGCACATACCACTACGCCTGGCTAATTTTTGTATTTTTAGTAGAGATGGGTTTCACCATATTGGCCAGGCTGGTCTCGAACTCTTTACCTCAGGTAGTCTGCCTGTCTCAGCCTCCTAAAGTGCTGAGATTACAGACGTGAGCCATTGCACCCGGCTATCACTTACTGCTTTTGGATGGCAAGACTGACATCTGGGCAACTATGGCTTTTGACTCAATAGGACTACACCACTGGATTAAATAAAGTGAATCTATGCTTGGACCCTCAGTCCATGACCCTTCAGTATTGTTTGGAGTCCAACATGTAGGAACCTCTTCTGGGACACACTCTAAAGACTGACTTACCGGTACTGCAAAACTCATTTCCAGGAGGCCTAGGATCAGTATCAGGTCCTTCATTTTGAAAAGTGGAATCTAAAATATAAGTTAGTTGGAGAATTAAATCAGATGAATTTTTATTCAGAATGGTTAAAAGACAATTTTTACAAATGAGCCTGAGTCTCTGCTCTTCCAAAAACAATTGGGATAAAGGTTAGAAGAACAAAAACAAAAACTCAATGTTACTAAACAACTGATTTGTATGTAGTAGTTCTGAAATGAATTAACAAGCAATTAAAAATTATCTAAGCACTTTTAAATGGAGCTACAGCCGAAATATGTAGGAACAACCTCCATGGATATTCTTAAAGTACTATGTTTTATTTCATAAAATGAATTTTGAATTTAAAAATCTTTTCCACTAAGTAAAATATTGGTCTATAAGATATTATTCACAGAAGTTTATACTTTGCTTACCCTTTGGGACACATTTTGAAATGCATGTGAAATGTAATGGAACTAACAACCATTTTGTAACAAACCTTTATTTGCAGGAATAGAGGGTATATCATTGCACTGTTAAGTAATCTATGTAACCATGCCAAAACTTATCTTTTCAAATGAGAGTAAATTGACTATTTTAATTTCCTTTGATGTCAGTGGAAAATATGTCTCAAATTTAGTTTTCCTATTCCTAAAATGAATTATCTTTTAAAATTTATTCTATAAATTCAAAAAGCTCTTTATTCTTACATGAATAGAGATCTAATAGCTAAGAAATTTATTCATCTTTAATATTTAAAAAAATTAGGCACTGTCACTAAGAATAAAAAATAGTAAAAAAACCAAAAACCAGTCCAAAGATAAAAGTCTTTTTTTTTTTCTTAGTTGAATGAGTATTAGGCATGTCATCTCTGGAACATACAAGCAATAATTCAGCTACTGGTGACAAATGAAGATAAATCCTCTTTATAAAAGCTGTCTGGAGATAGGAAAAAAAAGAATTTACAGGAAACACATGGAAATCACAAAATCCCATTTTACCTTAGATGCTGACATGCACTGTGCTCTCAGGGCCTGATGATGCCAAACAAGATAGTTCTAAGAAAAGAAGATTAAAATTTTTTTCAGGACTGTGCGTGGGACTTGCTCTGTACTTCTCATTCAGTGAAGATCAGGAACCTTTATTTAAAGTGTCAATCCACCAATCAAAGTGAAGGAAAATGGTGGGGGAGGGGGAAGGAATCTCTGCTCCTGCAATTAGTCTACACCCTTTTATTGCGTGCAGGGACGTTGGCCCAGTAGGTTCTCATTACTTTTAATTGTACTGCAGCCCCTGTACTTATTCAGAGAACTTGATAGCAGGAAAGGGAGTAAAGGAATAATGGACATGGGCTCTGAAGACAATTATTTTGGTGAACTGGGGGAAATATATGTAAAATAGGTGCAAAACAAGCCATTATCTGTTTTGTGCTGGTTTTATCTGCAGATAAAGCTAGTGACCCAATGCTAGCATTATTCAGATTTTCACTCTCCGGTTTGTTGCAGTGAAAGTAACTTCCCTCCTTACCCCCAGCACACGCAGAGTCTAAAATGTTAGATGGATAATGAATGTGTGTGATTTCTCCCTTGAATTTCCTAGATATTTTCATATCTGGAGATAATTGATTAGAAATAGCCAAGCTTTTGTGAGATACTACAATTGTGCCCTCTACTAGAATCACTTCAGGTAAATCTTTGGTGCATCTAAAAAAATTTTTTGTGGGGACAGGGCCATAAATCTGAACATTCTCCATGAACCAAATCAATGGGCACAAGTGTCAGTTCACTCTTCAGGTAGATAACATTTTCAGGCATTAGTATCAAGCCAGGGTAATAAGACATATTTGGGTCACTTAAAAGGTTAACATCAACACAGATAGGTTTTTTCTCCACGTACAGATAATATCTTGAATGTGGATTGAACATTAGCTGCTTTTGTTATTTCTCTGCCCATCCTTGTCTTTCCAAAGTTTTGATTTCAGATATGGTAGGGATAAGCACTTGAAATTAGTTTCTGAAGAAGGGATGCGTCAGTACACTCTTTAGGGAAGTAGGCATCTTGCCAATTACAGGGCACATTGAGGAGGCTGGTATTTTGCGAGAAAGATGTATCTATACTCAAATGTAGGCCTAACAGCTTCAAATAATGTTATCTTAGAAGCTGCTTCTGAAAACCTCTGTTTTCCACTGATACCAGAATTATCGTTAGGATGCAAAGAAATGAAGAATGTGAATGTGGTTTGCAAACAGCAAAATGTTATTGCAATGAAAAGTATTATTTTGCATACTCTCTCTGGTGCTTGATGCAGTCCCTTAATCTCTTTTGAGCCCCAGTTTCTTCTGTTATGTAAGGATAATAATTCATGACCACAGGCTTGTCTTTTTTTTAGTTGGAGTCTTACTCTGCTGCCCAGGCTGGAGTGCAATGGCGCGATCTCAGCTCACTGCAACCTCTGTCTCCTGGGTTCAAGCGACTCTACTACCTCAGCCTCCTGAGTAGTTAGGATTACAGACCCGCACCACCATGCCCAGCTAATTTTTTTTGTATTTTTAGTAGAGATGGGATTTTCCCATGTTGGCCAGGCTGGTCTTAAACTCCTGACCTCAGGTGATCTGCCTGACTTGACCTCCCAAAGTGCTGGGATTAGAGGCATAAGCCACCACACCTGGCCTGAGCCTGTCTTAAAGATTGATGAGATGGTGAAGCTGCAGCAGCTGCCATTTATTGTGTGCTGAATGAATGAGTCGATTATCCTTTTGGTTAGAGGAACTACGTGAAATATGAGACCACAAGAACACTGTGTGTGTGTGTGTGCGTGTGTGTGTTGGAGGACGAGGTGTGCTAGTAGTAAGGTTCATAAGCTCCAACGAGGTAGAGGAGGGACCTGATGGAGAACATTTTCTCTGTGTGGAAGTTGATGCTGAATCCATAGGAACGAGCTTCTTAGTTGGCTACTAAACTGAGAAATAGTGTGTGTGTGTCTTCTAAAGTTTATAAGCATGATCATGATAATGATGTTTTGGTAGGATTCTTATGTTCTGCTTTGCTTTTAAGCCAAATATCCAGTATATCATACACACTGTTGCTTCTTCCTTTTTTAAATGTCACACTCCATTCTGGCTTATTGTCTTCCAGATGCTTATCTGGTAATTTGTTTCTCCTACAATATCCTGTACACCAACCAACACTAGACTTATCATTCTAAAACACTGGTTTTGGCATTGCACTGCCCCACTCAAAAACTATATAAGGATCTCTAAGGCTATCAGATAAAGTTCACCCTCTGTAACTAGACAATCAGTTTGGCATTTCAGTTCACATTTCCAATCTTATTTCTGACTTTGTATGAGACATTGTGCATTCATATTGTAATAATGATTGTAATCAGTAGGAGTTGGTTTCATTTTTTAGGCAAATAAACAATTTTTTTTGTCTTATTTTATGGGATGTATGTTACTGGGAAAGTTGATAAATATAATTTTAACATATCTTATGAAAAATGTTTCTTTTTATTTTTGAGATAGAGTCTTGCTCTGTCACCAGGCTGGAGTGCAGTGGTGTGATCTCAGCTCACTGCAACCTCCGTCTCCCGGGTTCAAGCAATTCTCCTGCCTCAGCCTCCTGAGTAGCTGGGACTACAGGTGCGTGCCACCACACCCAGCTATTTATTTTGTGTTTTTAGTAGAGACAGAGTTTCACCATGTTGGTCGGGCTGGTCACAAACTCCTGACCTCAGGTGATCTACCGGCCTCAGACTCCCAATATACTGGGATTACAGGCAAGAGCCACTGCGCCCAGCTTCATGTAATATTTTTATCTGTGAAACGTAGTCTACCATAGGTCAGCATTAATTTAATTTAAATACAAAATATAAGGTCTTAGCACACTAGCTGGTAGCCAAGAAATGTTCAGTGATATGAGTCATTATTCTTGTGGAAATGGAATATGAAGGCTAAAAATCTACTTCACATTAAAATCTTTTCTCAGCTTTATTGAAGTATAATTGATATACAGTAATTGTACATGTTTAATATATACATCTTGATGAGTTTAGACATGTGCATATACACTTGATACCAGCACTACAACTAAGGTAATAAACATATCCATTACTTCCAAAAATTTCCTTGTATTCTTTGGTGTATGTGTGTGTGCTTTTTTTTTTTTTTAAATAGTAAGAACATTGAACAAGAAATCTATCCTCTTAATGGATTTCTAAGTGCACAGTGTAGTATTGTTAACTATGGGCACCTTGTTGTGCAGCAGATCTCTAGAATTTACTCATCTTGCATAACAGAAATGTAATACTCATTGAAGAGCAATTCTCCGTTTCTCCCTCCCCGCCAGCTTCTGGCAACCACTATTCTTTGCTTCTGTGAGTTTGTCTGTTTTAGATGCCTCATAAGTAGAATCGTGAGTATCTGTCTTTTTGTGACTGGCTTATTTCACCTGGCAGAATGTCTTCTAGGTTCATCCATGTTGTCACAAATGGCAGGACTTCCTTCTTTCTAAGGCTGAATAATATTTCATTGTATATATATTTTCCATTTTCTTAATCCAGTCTTCTGTCAGTGGACATGTGGGTCATTCTCATATCTTGGCTTGTGTAAATAATGCTGCAAATGAACATGAGGGTTTTGCCTAGACTTTTTTCTTGCCTCTTTACAACTTGTTTGCAAAGTCTCAGTGAAATTTTACCTCTTCTGTGACTCCTTCCCCCACTTTCCACTTCACTGTGATTTTTCCCTTCTCTGAATTCCAACTATGTGTCATTCATACACTGCATTGTGACAGCTTGCTCATTAAAGATCTTTAACATTTACTTTGTATGTGGTCTTCTAACTTTCTGGATATGACTTTCATGTCTAATATTACTGTGAGGTAGAAACCACCCATTCCTCTAACTTGCTTCATTTGATGTTCTATGTGCATCATAAGATTAATAGCCAATATTTGAATAGCACTTACTGTGGACAGGTTTTTTTTTGACTCTTTTATATATATTAATTTATTTAATCATCACAAGAACTTTAGGAAAGGTGATTCTTCACCTTTCTATACAGAATCTAACAAAACTATAGAGAGGTAAACTAAATTACCTGAAGTGACACAGTAAGTGTTAGAAGTAGAATTCAGACTCAGGTATCTGGCTCTGAATCCTTGCTTTTATGCACTATGTCAAAATGAATCAGTTACCCACTGGCAGATGACATGGACCAATCAATCGCTGGCAGATGCAAAGGAGCATACCACACACACCTGTCTATAGAGAATTTATCAGATATTTATAAAAGGAAGAGAGGTACACAAAGATAGTTAATGAAGCATACAAAAAATCAATAATAACTTAATTAAAAAGCACATATAATACCAAGAGACATAAACCCACATGAATTAACCTCCAAAATAAGAATGCTACAGAACAGTAATTCTCAATTACTGGGAGAAAGGGTAGGTATTAATTGTTCCAAGGAAAGAATTAAATGGAGTTTCATGCATTAAGCTTCAGTAGAAGGGATCAAAAGCAGAGAGCATGGTCATGTCAGGGGAAGGCCAATTTTTTTTTAATTTGCATTTTACTTTTATTTATTTTTGCTTTAATAATGCATATTCTCTTTACACAAAAGGTGCAAAGGACAGAAAGCAGGGGTTTAACTTCACTGATGAAAAATCAAGCAGGGATGACATTTCTAGTGTCATGAACAACCTAAAACTAGGAGAAACTTAAAAGGCACACCTGGTACCACAGAGCACGTCCAATTTCACAGCCGTCTCCTCTTAGGATGGAAGGCCAAGTTTTAAAGCTGCCTGATATGGTTTGGCTGTGTCCTCACCCAAATCTTATCTTGAATTGTTCCCATAATCCCCACGTGTCATGGGTGGGACCTAGTGGGAGGTAATTGAATCATGGTGTCAGTTACCTCCATGCTGTTCTTGAGATAGTAAGTTCTCATGAGACCTAATGGTTTTATAAGGGCCTTTTCCCTTTTTTCTCAGCACTTCTTCCTGGCACCATGTGAAGAAAGATTTGTTTGCTTTGCCTTCTGTCATAATGGTAGGTTTCCTGAGGCCTCCCGAGTCCTGCAGAACTGTGAGTCAATTAAACCTCTTTCCTTTATAAATTACCCAGTCTCAGGCAGTTTTTTATAACAGAGTGAGAATGGACTAATAACACTGTCTTTGTATATTAGAATAATAAAAGGAATAATAGGTTGCATGAATCTTACAGTAAAGCCTATTGTATATAATATTAGTCGCTTATTTTTATTGATCACTTCACATATGCCAGGTGCTGTACTTCATATTCCTTAATTCATCTTCATGAACCACCCTATGCAATAAGTACTGTGAAAACTGGGCTTTAGAAAAGATACTACTGTTCTGCAGAGATAGTTTGTAGCAAACTCCAAGACCTTGCTTGACTCCTGTCCTTTAGTGTTTTCCTAGGGTGCATTATCATGATGGTTTGGGCTAATGTTTACATTTGATTTTTAATACTTATAAAAATGAATGATAAATATAAGTGAAATCTATTGATATAATTATTATATAGTGCTGTAGCATAGAAGTCAAATTTGGATTATTTTTTCCTGCTAATAGGAAGGTCAAAATTATTTTGAAAACTGCAGACAATGTTAGACGATATTGTTTTTAATTGATTTCTATTTATTTCATAATCAAGCACAAGAACCAGAGAAACAACATAGTGATGATACAAATATAAAAGAAGACAAATTAGACAAAATTTTACTACCTCATCAACCTAAAATATTATTTTCTCTTACAGTACTTATTGATGTTAAATTCATGTTTAACCTAGTTATGATTATAGTGTAAATAGCATTTTGTATTGGTATTTAGTACTTACCATTATATCATAAATATTGACATGTAGCTACAGAGACAAATATTACATTTTTAACTGTCTGGGTGATAGATCTTCAAGTTGATGCTAGGACCTCTCTTTTTCAACCTTTGCTTGTTTCTAATTTTTTACAATGAGTATTTTAATTAGTAAAGATTCAAAACAATTTTTATATTTTGAATTATTTTCTTGGTATAATTTACCATGAATATGATTCCTAGTTAGTATATGTATATTTATGACTTTTGATAAGTATTGCTGAATTATCTAACTTTATACACTACTAATAATTCATCTACACCAGTTTTACCACAACTTTGCCAGAATTTGTTCATTGAATTAATTTTTCCCCATAATTTAATTGGTGTAATGCAGTATTTCATTGGTGTTTTAGTTTATATTTTTTGATCTTCACCAAGGTTAAATATTTTCTTTACATATTTATTTACTAACTATATTTCCACTTTTTGTAAATTGTTAATGTTTTTGTTTATTTGCCACAGGGAAATCGATATTCTTAGTAATTTGTGTTTTTTATATCATTGAGCATGTATCGTACAACATTTTATGTAACATATGAATGGATTTACATGTTTGATGTAAATTTTTTGATAGACATTAACATAAAAATTTAAGTTAAAATACCTTGCCTGGAAGGCTTCCTAGTTTACAGTAACTTCTCAGGTAGTATACTTCATAAATACTTATTGGAGTCAGGCTGATGTCGTTCTTTTGCCCCTGCTGCCTTTTTTCATGGTGGATTCCAAAGTCATACCTGGAAACCAAGCTGAACAAATTTGGCATTGGTCCTTTACAAACAAAGGAGGTTGCAGCAGAAACATGCCACTGATAACACTAGCTCTTGGCAGCTTGTCAAGTAAAACACTCAATTGCTTTGCGTGTTAAAATGATGATTCATTTGTTTCTGTCCCGGATTATTATCTGCTGTTTGTACCTGTAATAAGCCCATGCAGAAGGACTTTTGGAAGAAGAGAGTTGACCACAAGCCAACATAGAATCACTTCAGCTTTCCACATATTGACTCTGCACGATTACATCAGAGTCAGTTTTATAGTAGAAGTGGTATTTGGGTTTGCTTGGCCCAGAAGTTTTTGGTGTAAATAACTGAAAAGCAAGTCAGGCGGCACATGACCAGTGCTAGTCACTAAACTACCGAGTTTGTTAAAGAGCATTTATTAAAGGTTGACTATGAGCAGACCACCATATTAAGTTTAATGGTGGTAAAGAAAGAAATTCAAGCTCATTTTTCTAAAAAATGTTATAGTCTAGTTGGAGAAACAATACATGACATTGACACACGAGCTGACAAGAGACTTACTATGAAAAAAAACGTGTAAAAGAAGATAGGATATGAATTGCTTCATTGCTTAAGAGTGTGGGTTTTGGGGGTCAGACTACTTAGTTGAGATAGAGTGTCATGATTCTCTAGCTCTGTGTCCTGTACAACTTATTTTACCATTTGGTACCTCAGTTTCCACATCTGTAAAATAATGTAAATAAAGGAGCCTGTATAAGAATAAATGAAATAATACACTAAAGTGCTTAGAACAGTGCCTGGCACATTGTAAGCACACAATTAATGCAAATGATTATTGAGTTAGCATAAATATTGGAAGGATGTCAAATAAGGAGGTTATTAGAATGAAATAGGCTTATTTTTGAAGTATTCTTATAGAAGGTGCTTTAAATACAAGATTGCCTGGGATGAAAAGTATAGACTGACATCTATAAGGTAAAAGAGTCTTCCATACTGAAGGAATGATCCATGAAAAGAAATGAACTGGCTCCATAATGGTGACTGAAAAGCAAATTGACTGAGTTTAAATGCTACTAGGGAATTTAGTGAAAAATGTATTCAATTGGTAGGACATGATATGCACAATGCCAAGCATGCTGAAATCTTGGTTTTTCTTTTTGGAAGGTGGGTATAGTAATAACTGCCTAAGAGAACATGAAGCAAAGAAGAATATCTTTTTATCTTTGTGTGTGTGTGTGTGTAAGCTACATGTAGACAAATAATAGTACCATGAAAATTAAAACTTTTAACTTTTGGATATTTTAGTTTCCATAATGTAAAAATCTGACATTTGGAGATATATATGTAATTTATATGAAAAACAATATATTGCATTTATCAAGTCTTTTCTATGTTCTAGGCCCTGGGCATTTAGTTCACCTAATCCTTATGACAACCTCATGAGGCAAGCAATATCATAAAATCATATAGCCTGTAAGTGGCAGTCTGGATTCAACCCAGTTGGAACCAAGTTGTACCAAATGGTTTAAAATTTCTCAGTGGGAAAAAGCTAAATGTATAAAAGGAATTAATTGGACGTTTGAATTTCAGTGCAACTTAAATGAGAAGTTGAAGATCAGTAATGGAGGCCAGTGTGGTTGGAGGGGACTGAATGAGAAAGAGCGATAGGAGATGGAATTATGTAGAATCTAAGATGTCATGGTAATGGCTTTGGCTTTTAATTCAAGTGAAGTAGGAAGCCACTGGAGGGTCATGAGCAGAGGAGGAACGTGATTTATCTGACCTAAGATTTTATTTACTTACTTTTATTTATTTATTTTGAGACGGAGTCTTGCCCTGTTGCCCAGGCTGGAATGGAGTGATGTGATCTTGGCTCACTGCAACCTCCACCTCCTGGTTCAAGTGATTCTCCTGCCTCAGCCTCCCGAGTGGCTGGGATTACAGGCACTGTACCACCACACTCAGCTAATTTTTTTGTATTTCTAGTGGAGAAGGGGTTTCGCAACATTGGCCAGGCTGGTCTCCAACTCCTGACCTCAGGCAATCTGACTGCCTTGACCTCCCAAAGTGCTGGGATTACAGGTATGAGTCATGTGCCCAGCCTGATCTAACATTTTAATAGGACCATTCTGGCTGCATTTGATGGACTAAAGGAAATCAAAGGAGGAAGCACAGAGATAGGTTAGAAGAGATTGCAGTGATTCAGCTGAGTGATTGTTTGGACTAGAGTGGTAGCAGTGGAAGCAGTGAAATATGATTGATTGCATTCTGGATATTTTTCAAGAATTTACTGATGGAGTATATGTAGGGTGTGAGGGAAAGAAAGGACTCAAGGCTGGCATAGCATTTATCAAGTGCAGTTATATGTCACTAGTGTGGATGCCATTTATCTTTAAATGTTGCTATCTGGAACATATTTGACTTAGAAATAAGTCTCTTAGAAATAAGCAAGGAAAGTCTCTTGAAAGCCAGCAAAACAGACAGCACATTGCACTATTGTTTATGTACTCATAAAAGACATATGAGTTCTTCTTTATTCATATCTGAGTTACAGTTCAAATTAATGTCATAATTTTATCTTTTCTTATATTACAAACAGTAAATCAGAAGGGAAAGAGAAGTATTTCCAGATTTAGAAAAACTTCTAGTCACCAGGAATAATAGCTGATGCCAAGGATGAAGACAAAAACAACTAAAACAAAATAAAAACATACAAAGCAGAGAGCCTGAGGATACTCTATACAGGATCTAATGTTTCTCACCACCCTAGAAGCCTCTGTTAAAACAGGACTGGGTGTTTGTAATGGTCATTGTGCCATTAAAATCAGGGTAGATGATGTTCTGATTTTTTGGCCAAAGAGGCAGACAGGTAACGTTGTACATGTTTTGCCTTTAAAAGAATGAAATGTGTTGGCATTCCTTCCCTTCATCAATTTCTAGGGTAAGCACAATCAATATTCTGCTAGATATACAGAGCTCTGATCCTGAATTATGATCTCCTCTAAATCCTAGAGAGCTGGGTTATAAACCAGAAGAAAGTATAGAGGTTCTTTCCACTTCATTTTCTTTTAAAATTGGAGCCTAGCTCAAGCCCCATCAATGAATTCTCTGTTTTCTTTTTTTCTGGAGACTTTCTTAACACATTCCAAAGGCCTACACATGCCCCCAAAGCTCTCAATAAACCCCAAAGACTCCTAAGACCAAATTCCTTCAAATCTTTGTTTTAAGTCAATACTGTAGACTAAAAAGCCATACATTTAATTTTTTTGTCAGATATTTCAATACCATTTATTAATCTATCATTTTCTAATGGGTTTTCTTTTCTCCAAATATTTATTTATTTATTTTTTAACTTTTAAGTTTAGGGGTACAAGTGCAGGTTTGTTACATAGATAAATTTGTGCCATAGGGGTTTGTTGTACAGATTATTTCATCACCCAGCTATTAAGCCTAGTGCCCATTAATTATTTTTCCTGATCCTCTCCCTCCTCTCACCCTCTATCCTCTGAAAGGCCCCAGTGAGTGTTGTTTCCCATTATGGATCCATGTGTTCTCATCATTTAACTCCCACTTACAAGTGAGAACATGCAGTATTTGGTTTTCTGTTCCGGTGTTAGTTTGCCAAGAATAATGACCTCTAGCTCTATCCATGTCCCTGCAAAGGATATGATCTTGTTCTTTTTTATAGCTACATATTATTCCATGTGTATATATACCAGTTTTTCTTTATCCAGTTTATCTTTTTTTTTTGAGTCTCACTTTGTTTCCCAGGCTTGAGTGCAGTGGTGCAGTCTTGGCTCATTGCAACCTCCACCTCTAAGGTCAAGCAATTCTCATGCCTCAGCCTCTTGAGTAGCTGGGACTATAGGTGTGTGCCACTACATGTGGCTAATTTTTGTATTTTTATTAGAGACAGGGTTTCACCATGTTGGCCAGGCTGCTCTTAAACTCCTGACCTCAAGTGATCTGCCTGCCTTGGCCTCCCAAAGTGCTAGGATTACAGGTGTGAGCCACCAGGCCAGGCCTTTATCTAGTCTGCCACTGATGGACATTTAGGTTGATTCCATGTCTTTGCTATTGTGAATAGTGCTGCAATGAACATATGTGTGCATATGTCTTTTAATAGAATAATTTATTTTCCTTTGGGTTTATACCTAGTGATGGGATTGCTGGGTCGAATGGTATTTCTGTCTTTAAGTCTTTGAGGAATCGCCACACTGTCTTTCACATGGTGAAACTAATTTATACTCGCACTAACAGTGACTAAGTGCTCCTTTTTCTCCAAAACCTTGCCAGCATGTCTTATTTTTTTGATTTTTTAATGACAGTCATTCTGACTGGTGTGAAATGGTATCTCATTGTGGCTTTGATTTACATTTCACTAATGATCAGTGATGCTGAGCTTTTTTTCATATGTTTCTTGGCCACATAAATGTCTTCTTTTGAAAATGTCTTCTTTTGAAAAGTGTCTATTCATGTCCTTTGCCTTCTTTTTCATGTTATTTTTTTCTTGTAAATTTGTTTAAGTTCCTTATAGATGCTGAATATTAGGCCTTTGTCGGATGACATAGTTTGCAAAAATTTTCTACTATTCTGTAGGTTGTCTGTTTACTCTGTTGACAGTTTCTTTTGTTGTGTAGAAGCTCTTTCATTTAATTAGATCTCATTTGTCAAGTTTTGCTTTTGTTGCAATTGCTTTTGGTGTCTTCATCATGAAATCTTTGCCTGTGCCTATGTCCTGAATAGTATTGCCTAGGTTGTCTTCCAGGGTTTTTACAGTCTTGGGTTTTACATTTAAGTCTTTGATCCATCTTGAGTTAATTTTTGTGCATGGTGTAAGGAAGAGGTCCAGCTTCAATCTTCTGCATATAGCTAGCCAGTTATCCCAACACCATTTATTGAATAGGGACTCCTTTCCTCATTGCTTTTGTCAGATTTGTCGAAGATCACATAGTTGTAGGGGTGCAGTCTTATTTCTGGGTTCTCTATTCTGTTCAATTGGTCTGTGTGTCTGTTTTGCACTAGTACCATGCTGTTTTGGTTACTGTAGCCCTTTAGTATAGTTTGAAGTCAGGTGATGCCTCCAGCTTTGTTCTTTTTGCTTAGAATTGCCTTAGTTACTTGGGCTCGTTTTTGGTTCCATATGAATTTTAAAAGCATTTTCTCTAGTTCTGAGAAGAATGTCAATGGTAGTTTGATAGGAATAGCATTGATGCTATAGATTGCTTTGGGCGGTAGGCCATTTTAGTGATATTGATTCTTCCTATCCATGAGCATGAACTGTTTTTCCATTTGTTTGTGTCAACTGTGATTTCTTTGAGCTAGTAGCTCTCCTTGTAGAGATCTTTTGCCTCCCTAGTTAGCTGTATTCCTAGGTATTTTATTTTTTCTAAGCCACACATTTTCTAATTCAAGAAACCTCTAATTTCAAAGCTTCTGTCTCCAGACCTTTCTAGCTGCCCATTTCTGGTACCATGTCTCCCACCGGAGACCATACCCCATACCCCACTGTGTTTTTTTAAATTTGAGACAGAGCCTCGATGTCTTGCCCAGGCTGCAGTGCAGTGGTGTGATCTTGGCTCACTGCAACCTGTACCTACCAGGTTCAAGCGATTCTCCCACCTCGGCCTCCAAGTAGCCAAGATTACAGGTGCACATCACCATGCCTGGCTAATTTTTTGTACTTTTAGTAAAATCAGGGTTTTGGCAGGTAGGCCAGGCTGGTCTTGAATGCCTGGCCTCAAGAAATGATCTACCTGCTTTGACCTCCCAAATTGCTGGGATCACAGGTGTGAGCCACCACACTCAACCTCCCCCATCCCTGCTCTGAATTACTAATCAGGCTGTCTACTTTGCTCTGGATTCGCATGAGGACTTTCTTCACATCCTCTCCGTTTCTTTTCCTCTGCTTTTTAATGCTTCTTTGTAAGCAAGTTGAGATGAATGGAGTAGGAAGTAGGGCAAATATAACCTTCAGTATCTGGAAAATTCACTTATGTGGAATAGCTCATTCTCTGACAAGCTAAATGAGTGGAGTATTATTGATTATAGATAATATATGAAGACATGTTTCACCCGATTATTTTTTTCAGATTTAGTTTTATCAGCAAAAATAAATTTCACCTATTTCTAGACAAACATGGACTACAGTTGTGACCAGGGAATCTGTGTTGTTCATTTCATTTCACAGGGTGCTTCATTTCACAGGGTGTTTGAAATGTTGGGTCAAATATCATCTTTTTTTTTTTTTTCTTAAAGATTGTTGACCATGAATGTCTGGGGGATGAAGAGCTTAGAGGAGCTTAGATTTTACTGAATTTTAGATAGAGTTAAGGTAATGTTTGGTTGATGTAAAAATGTAGGACTCCAACATCACTTGAAGGGTGCATGTGGTAGCTCACACTTGTAATCCCAGCACTTTGGGAGGCTGAGGCGGGTGGATCACTTGAGGTCAGGAGTTCAAGATTGGCCTTGCCAACATGGTTAAACCTCTACTAAAAATGCAAAAATTAGCCAGGTGTGGTGGGGGCACCTGTAATCCCAGCTAGTTGGGAGGCTGAGGCAGGAGATAGATTAAGTTGAACCCAGGAGGCAGAGGTTACAGTGAGCCGAGATCATGCCACTGCACTCCAGCCTGGGTGACAGAGTGGGACTCTGTCTCAAATAAAAAAAAAATTGATCTGCCAATGTAAGAACTTCTTTTCTCGAAAGATAACCAGGAGATTTCTCATTAAGGTAAGGTGAAGACCCTGCCATTTCCTTCTGTTGTTTCAGCATTTCTGGTTAGAACACAGAAGTGCAAAGAGATACAAAACTTCAGGTACAAGCAAAATAACAGAGGAAGCACAGATGATGAAGCACATGCATCTGCTGTTTAAACCAGCAGGATGTATTTATCTCTGACTCATTGCGCTGTGAGTCCCAGGATATAATAAAATCTAGCATAGAATAAGGGGGAAAAGGAATAGAAGGGGCTATTAGGTTCTACTGTTACTCTATGCATGACACTTTCTCTGTTATTATATTTATTCCTCACAAGAACCCCAGAAAGAAGATATCATTATGATCCCCATTGTTTAGGCAGGGAAACAAGTTCTTAGGATCAAAGAGCTTTTATAACTTGCTCCAGGTCACGCAGATGAGCTGCAGAATCAAATTTCCAGTCCAGTTTGGGTTCAAAGTTTATGACTCTTCTACTACTCCAGGATATAGGGCTGAAATAGCACTGGACAGCAGCATCAGGGAGACTACTGGCTTCCCCTCAGCCTCCCCTGAAGGCTTGCAGGAACAGCTGTTGTGGGAGAATGCTCACAGCTATGTTTTAGGTCTGCTGTTTCCAAAGCATGATCTGAGCAACACTACTAGTCTCTTGAGATGCTCCTTGATAAAAAGGTTCTGTGATCAAATACAGACACTGCATTCTATGTCTCCAAGCACACTACTGGTTCTGAAAAACTTCATAGCAAAGAAACTTTAAAAACTTTTCCCTAAACGTAGTTTTCTTCTAACACCTTTAACCTGTGTAACTGGTGTTCTGTGGAGCATAACTTAGGAAATGCTATTGAGGATGAATCTGTTACAATGGCTGTGAGCTCCCCAAGGGCAGCGGTGTCATTTACTTTCAGGATCTACAGTGCCTCTCACAGAATAGGGTTCAATATTTGTTAAGTAAATAACTTTGTGAGTAAATAAACTAATGACATTTCTCACTCCACCTACTCCAGACAGATCTACCTGCTATGAAGGAACAGCCCACACCTGTGCTTACTTAGGGCCTAAGGGGGAAGATCCTTCATCCTTCAATACATAGTGTGTTTAAGATTATGTGAAATATCTCTACTTATCTTCTGAGGCATATGGGAAACTCGGTCGATCCTCACATTGCTTTTGGAAGAGGGAATGGAAATAAGAAAGCCGTTTGTTAAATGTCTATTAAATGGTAGCAATGGGAAGGCACCTTTTCTGTGGTATTTTATTTAACCTTCATCACAGCCTTAAAAAGCAAGTCTAGTTGTCCCATGGATGATAACGCATGCTCAGAGAGGCCAAGGAACTAGCCAAGATACATATCTGACAAGCATTTCAGAATTTGAATCCAGGTCAGTCTGACTTTAAAATCTGTGTATGCTCTGCCCTATCAGAAACTGCCCCTAGGTAGGAAACTGGATTTGAATGGATTATGTCAAGATACATTTTTTTATTTTGAGACTTCGACATGCCTTAAATATATTGTGGATATTAATATGTAATAATTGTTAGAAGAAAGCCCAATTACTTTCATTTTGGTTGTGGGCTCTCTATTTTTTTTTTTTTTTTAAACAAAACAAGATATATTTGTTTCTACCATTCTAAAGCCTGGAGTTGTCAGTTATGTGGAAGTGCTCTGCAGTTGTGTATGTTGTGTTACCATGCTGCCTTTTTTAAGATACCATCTCCTTTTTTATTTCTTAGTTGAACTTCATTACTTGTACCCATCCTTTAAAGCAATAAAGCTTACCGATTTGGTTTAGAAGAGCTGGTCAGAAATGGCAGTCTCTGATTAAAGACCTAAACCAACTTGGAGAAAATTACACTGTATTCAATCTACATTTTTGTTTCATAGGCAATGTCTGAAGGTGTGCAAGGGGTAATTACCCACAGAAAAGATAGGCTGGAAAAACACAAAAATGAGTTTCTCTAAACCAGCAAAATGAATCATTAGCAGAAAGCAAACCAGATGAGTAAGCATACCTTGAATTCTGAGGTCTTCATGAATCAATTAAGAGACCAATTAGAACTAGAGAAGCATTTTAAAGAGCATGATCAAAAAAATATTTTTGAGATAAAAATATGTTAAGGAATTAGGAAATGTAAATTTGTCAAATAGTATCATTTATCCAGATAATTCCTATAGATATATAACTGCTAATAATGATTGTAGATGAATATAAAACTAATAATAATTAATATTAATGAGCGGTTACAATGTGCTTGGCATACAATAATCACTTGAAATGCATTATTCATTTAAAACTTGGAAGTTCTGCCAAGCAATGCAGATATTCTTCTGAATGGTAATTATGACCAAAGCTGGGGAGCAGTGGCTCCAGTTATCAGGGCAAGTATCTTCCTTGTTGATCCCATACCTGGCTGGCTTCACTTATATATGTTACCTGCCTTGCCTGGGTAGGCATTTTGGTTTTTTATACTTGATCTAAATATTAAGTGCTTTTATTTCACTACAACATGCAGGATAAGTGTGGCTAAGTTGTCTTCCATCTCACAGAGCAGTATGTACTTTAGACCATTATAAGCTGTAAGAACAAAATATCCTTCTTAATTAATTAAAGCAAAATAGATGAATTTTCAGGCCTCATGGAGATGGAACGTGATACAAGACTTGTGATTTCTCTGGTAGCTGCCAGCAGCTTCAACGACTTAGCAGGCACTGTAGCTTTCTTCTTTAGTGACAGCCACCCTTATGGAAACACAGCTATTCTCTGTCCCTGCTTTAAGTGATCCAGCAGTTACTAACTACCTCTTCTCAAGTCTGATTGTTCTGTTTAGGAAGCCCATATTTGGTAGAGTTTTTGAGTCAGGGCATCTCATGGACTGTTGGCCAGGAAAAGTATCCATCTCTAGTACAATCAGTTGTGGCAGGGAGGCAAAATAAAATGGTATGAGGCATGATTAAAAAATCTTCTAAAAGGAATGTGGGCCTGGAAGGCATTTTGCAACTCCCAGAAAGAGGTTTCCATTGTTAGACATCTGTCCAGAAGAATAAGCTTCCTGACACAATGGTTACATTAAAAACCAAAGTTAAAACTAGATGACTATTTTAATAATTTATAATGAGCAGAGCTCTGTCTCTCTAATTAGATTATTCATAATCACTTTAGTATCTCCCCACAGAAAGATCAACATCAACATCAAAATCATAATTATATAATTTTGTGTGAACACAGGTGTTAGATGGCAAAAAAAAAGAAAACCTAACACATAGCTCATGACAGGGACATAGCTTATGATAGGGCTGGATATGCCAGTGGCCCTGGAATATGGATTTCCTTTTTTTTTTTTTAAGATGGGGTTTCACCCTGTTGGTCAGGCTGTCTTGAACTCCCGACTTCAGGTGATCCGCCCGCCTTCGCCTCCAAAGTGCTTGGATTACAGGCGTGAGCCACCGCGCCTGGCCGAATATGTGGATTTCCTTAGCTATAACCTCCTGTGTCTTTCTCACATTAGAGATGGCCTTACAAATGGTTTGATTTACTGAAAGCAGCTCCTTTAGTAGGTGATGTTTGGCTAGACACTACTAGTGTTGGTCTCTATCATTTTTTTTTTCCAAGAATGATGTTTTGCTTTTTTTTTTTTTGAGATGGAGTCTCTATTTTTCTTCCATGCTGGAGTGCAGTGGTGCAATCTCAGTTCACTGCAACCTCTGCTTCCCAGGTTTAAGTGATTCTCCTGCCTCAGCCTCCTGAGTAGCTGGGATTACAGGTGCCCGCCACCATGTCTGTTTGATTTTTGTATTTTTAGTAGATACAGGGTTTCACCATGTTAGCCAGGATGGTCTCAATCTCCTGACCTCAGGTGATCCGCCCACCTCAGCCTCCCAAAGTGCTAGGATTAAGGCATGAGCCACTGTGCCTGGCCTAAGAATGGTATATTAGTCAGGGTTCTCCAGAGAAACCAATAAATGTATAGTTATATATAGAAAGACATTGAATATATATTGAAAGACATTGGCTCACATGATGATAGAGGCTAACAAATACCAAGAGTAGAGTTTGCAATCTGGATATCCAGGAATGTCGATGATGTAGTCCCAGTCTCCACTCTGACAGTCTTGAGACCCAGGGAGCTGATGTCTCAGTTCAAGTCTAAAGGCAGGAAAAACCTAATGTCCACCTAGAAGATAGGCAGGAGTTCTCCTTTCTTCTCAGATGATCAGCCTTTTTGTTCTATTTAGGCCTTCAGCTGATTGGATGAGGCTCACTCACATTGGAGAAGGCAATTTGCTTTACTCAGTCAACTGGTGCAAATGTTAACCTTATCCAGAAACACTCTCACAGACACACCCAGCATCATAGCTGATCCTGGTGCCCAGTCAAGTTGACATGCAAAAATAACCATCACAGATGATGTTTAATTTTTTAATTTATAGCTAAATAAATGTTAACTTTTTAAAAAAATAAAAATATATTTTTTTATTATAAAAATAAAATATGACCTTCCTTGGTACTTCCAGTCACAAGCCCTTGCCTAGCCCAGCCCAGCTGAGTCTCTGGTTGTTTATAGTGCCATTGTGGTTCTGGGACCCGAGGTATAGCAGCGTATATGCAAATTATTGTCCCCCAGGACTCTGACACAACCCTACAGCCAGGGCCAGAATTCTAGGGTCTGCCTGGGATGGCAGGACCAATGTGGAACTCTTAAAGTGTATGAAACAGACTCTGCATTTGAAGAAAAGGTCTATTAAGATTTTCTCATGCACATCCAGTCCTGTAGGGTGGTGGTTCTCAAAGTGTGGTCTGTGAACTCACGGAAGTCCCTGGAGACTCTTTTTTGGGTTCTGAGGACAAAATTGCTTTTATAATGAAACAGTTGATCTTTGAGCAACATGGGTTTGAACAGTGTGGACCCACTTACTAGTGAATTCTTTTCAGTAAAGATATTGGAAAAAATTTTTTGAGGGAGGCGGCCAAGATGGCTGACTAGAAGCAGCTAATGCGTGTGGCTCTCATGGAGAAGAGCGGAAGGGGAAAGTAAATAGAGCACCTTCAACTGAAACATCCAGGTACTAATATTGGGACTAATCAAAGAAACAACTTGACCCACGGAGAATGGAAAAAAGCAGGGCAAGACAACGATCCACCCAGGAGCAACATGGAACCAAGGGCAACTCCCTTCACTCAGGGAAATGGTGAGCGAATGTGTGACCCTAAGAATCCAGGTATTTCCCACGGATCTTTGCAACCCTCAGGCCAGAAGATCCCCTCATGAGCCCACTTCACCAGGGCCTTCAGAACTACGTGGAGTTTTGGCAGAGCAGCTGCTCAGGAACTTGTGGAGACCTGTGAGCCTTAGATAGTTGACCTCTTCAGGTTTCCTAGCCAAAAAAAGAAACATCGGCAAGGTGGGAGGTTAGACTCTCCTGTAAATAGCCCTAGAAAATAGGCTGAATCCAGGGAGCCGTGTGGCAATAGTCTATAGGCCCCACTTCCACAGCACCTCACAGCCTAAGCCCTACTAGCTTGGAATTCCAGTTAGCCACTGGTAGCAGTGTTGCACTTCCCTGGGACAGAGCTCCCAGGGGAAGGGGTGAGCTGCCATCTTTGCTGTTTGGGCAACTTAGTTGTTCCAGCCTTCTGTCTTTGGAGAATCCAAGTTGACCAGGGATCCCCCAGCATAGAACAACTGCTCTACCAAAAAGTGACCAGATGGCTTTTTAAAGCAGGTACTCAATCCTGTTCCTTCTCACTGGGTGGGACCTCCCAAATGAAGTCTCTAGCTACCCCACTGATATTCTCCAGCTGACAGAGATTTGAAACTTCCTGGGATGAAGCTCCCAGAGGTAGGGAAGGGCCACCATCTTTGCCGTTTAGGCAACTTGGCTGTTCTAGCCTTCAGGCTTTGGAGAGTCTAAGCTGACTGGGGGCAGAAGTGTCCTCCAGCACAGCATGCTCTGTGAAAACATGGCCAGACTGCTTTTTAAAGTGGGTCTCTGAGTCCATTCCTCCTCACTGGGCAAGATCTTCCAACCACAGTTTCCAGCTACCCCTTCCAGTGCTTTCTGGCCAATAGAGATTTAAAACCTCTCTGGGATGGAGCTCCCAGAGGGAGGGGTGGGCTGCTATCTTCACTGCTTGGGTGACTTAACCATTAGGCTTTGGAGTGTCTGAGGTGACCAGGTGCTGAAGTATACCCCTAGCACAGCACAGCTGCTCTACAAAAATGTGGCTGGACTGCTTTTTAAAGCAGGTCTTTGATCTCATTCCTACTCAGTGGATGGTACCTCCCAACTGGAGTCTCCAGCCACCTCCTACAGGTGTGTTCAGGCTGGCAACAGGTCTGTACCTGGGATGGAGCTGCCAGAAGGAGGGGCAGGCTGCCATTTTGCTGTTTCTCAGCCTTCACTGGTGATACGTCCAGGCACTGGAAAATCTGAGGTGACTAGGGACTGGAGAGACCCCCTAGTATGCTGCAGCAGCCCTGTGGAAAAGTGGCCAGACTGTTAGATGGGTCCCCGTTCCCATATCTCTTCATCAGGCAGGTCTTCCAGGCCTGTCTTTCCAGCCACCGCCCCCACCAGAGCTCTTGAGCCAGTAACAACTCAGTAACTCCCTGGACAGAGCCTCTGGGGCAACTGAAAGCCTTTCTGCCACTGCCTCTGCAGCGAAACTGCCCTGGATACCCTGGGACTAGCAAAGAAGCAAAGACCTTAAGTGCCATATTCACACCTCCAACAAGCTTCAGTCGATCCAAGAAGAGGAGGCCAGTCTATCTCCCTTGGGTCCCACATCCCCCACTGCTTGTCATCAGACAGGAAATGCATGGCTTAGGCTCACAGCACAGACCCTTCATCCTGGGTTGATTGCACAGAGTGATTATTGACCTGCATCTCTGTGGGGTGGAGGCCCCCAGGAGACAAGCAAAAGATGCTTGGCCACAACCACTGCTAAGTTCCTTTCCTCTGCTGCCTACAAGTTGGGGAAGGAATATAAACACTGAGATTGCTCCAGAGCTGTAGTGGGTAGCCAGCAGTGCCAAACCATGATCTATAGCCAGCTCTCAAGGGAGAGTGCTACACTTTCAGAGCACTGAGAGGGAACGCAGCTGCAGCTGTGAGGAAACATAGGGGAACCACACAACTGACCTAGAGTTTACCAAGTGATCAATAAGCCTAAATGCCACCTACTAGATCACACCCCAAAGCTTCAACACCAAAAATACCTCACTAACAAACCCACCTCTGAAACCAGAGACAAGAAGTCAGCTTCACATAAAGACCCTGTACAAAGCCTCAGCCTGGCGAAAACATCTAGGAAAGAAGTCTATTGACTGTACTCAATCTACACTGCAATTAAAAGAACACTCTCATGCAGAGATGAGAAAGAACCAATGCAAGAACTCTGGTAACTCAAATGGCTGGAGTGTCATATGTCCTCCAAATGAGTTCACCAGTTCTTCAATGAGAGTTCTTAAGCAGGCTGAACTGGTTGGAATGTCAGAAGTAGAATTTGGAATATAGATAGGAACAGATTCAGCAGGACAGCAAAACCCAATCCAAGGAAAACAAGAATTACAATAAAAAGCAAATGCAGGAGCTGAAGGACAAAATAACTGTTATAAAAAAGAACCTAACAGGTCTGACAGAGCTAGACAACACAAGGAAAGAATTTCACAATTCAATCATAAGTATAGCAGCAGAATAAACCAAGCTGGGAGAAGAATCTCAGAACTTGAAGACTGGTTCTCTGAAATAAGATAGTCAAATAAAATTAAGTAAAAAGAATAAAAAGGAATGAATAAAACCTTTGAAAAGTATGGGATTATGTAAAGAGGTCAAATTTATGAACCACTGGACTCTGTGAATGGGAGGGGAAGAAAGCAAACAACTTGGAAAACATATTTCAGTATATCATCCATCATGAAAACTTCCCCAACTTTGCTAGAGAGGCCAACAGTCAAATTTAGAAAATACAGAAAACGCCTGCAGGATTCTACATGAGAAGATCATTCCCAAGACACATAATCATCAGATTTTTCAAGGTTGAATGAAACAATGTTAAAGGCAGGTAGCGAGAAAGGGCATATCACCTACAAAGGGAACACTATCAGGCTAACAGCAGACATCTCAGCTGAAACCCTACAAGCTAGAAGAGATGGGGGCCTATATTCAACATTCCTAAAGAAAAATATCTTCAACCTAGAATTTCATATACCGCTAAATTAAGCTTCCTAAGCAAAGCAGGAATAAGATCGTTTACAGATAAGCAAATGTTGGGGGAGTTTGTTACCACCAGAACTGCCTTACAAGAGATCTTGAAAGGAACACTAAATATAGAAAGAAAAGTCTGCTACCAGCTAATACAAAAACACACCTAAACACACAGACATTGTCACTAGAGAGCAATCACACAGATAAGCCAACATAGTAACCAGCTAGCAACACAATGACAGGATTAAATTCATACATATCAATACTAACCTTGAATGTAAATGGGTTAAATGTCCCACTTAAAAGGCACAGAGTGGCAAGCAGAATAAAAAAGCAAAACCCAATGGTATGCTGTCTTCAAGAAACTCATTTCACATGAAATGACACCCATAGATTCATAATACAAGGATGCAGGAAAGTCTACCAAGTAAATGGCAAACAGAAAATAGCAGGGATTGGAATCTTAATTTCAGACAAAACAGACGTCAAAGCAACAAAGATCAAAAAAGACAAAGAAGGGCATTACATAACAGTAAAGGGTTTAATTCAACAAGAAGACCCAACTATCCTAAATATATATGCGCCCAACACAGGAGCACTCAGATTTATAAAGCAAATTCTTAGAGACCTACAAAGATACTTAGACTCACATGCAATAATAGTGGGAGACATTAACATTCCACTGACAGTATTAGACAGTTCATTAAGGCAGAAAAATCAACAAAGATATACAGGACCTGAACTCAGTCTTGGACCAAATAGATCTGTTAGACCTTTACAGAAGTTTCTACCTCAAAACAACATAATATACATTTTTCTCATTGCTACATGGCAGTACTCTAAAATTGACCGCATAATTGGGTACAAAACAATCCTCAGCAAATGCAGAAGAACTGAAATCACACCAAACACACTCTTAGACCACAGTGCAATAAAAATAGATATCAAGACTAAGAAAATTGCTGAAAACCATACAATTGCATGGAAACTAAACAACATGCTCCTGAATGGCCTCTGGGTAAATAATGAAATTATGGCAGAAATCAGGAAGTTATTTGAAACTAATGAGAACAAAAATACAGCACACCAGAATCTCTGGGGCACAGCTAAGGCTGTGTTAAGAAGGAAATTCATAGCACTAAAGGCTCACATCCCAAAGTTAGAAATATCTTGAATTAACCTAATATCACAATGGAAAGAATTAGAGAAGCAAGAGCAAACCAACTACAAATCTAGCAGAAGACAAGAAATAACCAAAATCAGAGCTGAACTGAAGAAAATGAAGACACAAAAAACCATTCAAAAGATAAAAAGATCTAGGAGTTGGTTTTGTTAAAAAATTAACAAGATAGTTAGGCTGCTAACTAGACTAATGAAAAAGAAAAAAGAGACAAGATCCAAATAAACACGATTAGAAATGACAAAGGGAATGTTACCACTGACCCCATAGAAATAAAAATAATCATCAGAAACTGCTACTAACATCCCTATGCACACATGCTAGAAAACATAGAAGAGATGGATAAATTCCAGTACACATAGACTCACCTAAGTCTGAACCAAGAAGAAATTGATTACCTGACCAATAATGAGCTCTAAAATTGAATCAGTAATAAATAACCTACCCTCCCACAGAAAAAGTCCAGGACCTGATAGATTTACAGCTATATTCTACTAGATGTACAAAGAAGAGCTGATACCATTCCCATAGAAACTCCTCCAAACAGTTGAGGAAGGGGACTCCTCCCCAACTCATTCTATGAGGCCAGCATCATCCTGATACCAACATCTGATGGAGACACAACAAAAAAAGAAATGTCGGGCCAATATCCTAGATGAGCATTGATACAAAAATCCTCAACAAAGTACTTGCAAAGTACTCAATCCAGCAGCATATCAAAAAGTGAATCCACCATAATTAAGTAGGTTTCATGCTGGGGATGCAAGGTTGGTTCAACATATGCAAATCAATACATGTGATTCATCACATAAACAGAACTAAAAAGTAAAAACCAAATGAATATCTTAATAGTTGCAGAAGAGGCTTTCAGTAAAATTCAATACCCCTTCATGTTAAAAACTCTCAATAAAGTAGATATTGAGGGACATACCTCAAAACAATAAAAGGCATCTGTGAGAAACCACAGCCAACACTATACTGAGTGGGCAAAAGCTGGAAGCATTCCCTTTGACAAAGAGCACAAGACAAGGATGACCTCTCTCATCACTCTATTTAACATAGTATCGGAATTCCTGGCTAAAGCAGTGAGGCAAGAGAAAGAGATAAAGGGCATCAAAATAAGAAAAGTGGAAGTCAAACTATCTCTGTTTGTGAATCACATGATCCTATATCTAGAAAACCTCATAGTCTTGGCCCATAAGCTCCTTCAGCTGTTAAACAACTTCAGCAAACTTTCAGGATACAAAATCAATGTACAAAAATCAATAGCATTCCTATATACCAACAACAGCCAAGCTGGGAGTCAAATCAGAAAGGGAATTCCATTCACAATTGCCACAAAAAGAATAAAATACCTATGAATACAGTTAACCAGGGAGGTGAAAGATCTCTACAGTGAGTGTTGCAAAACACTCCTCAAATAAATCAGAGAAGACACAAACAAATGGAAAAATATCCCTTGCTCATGGATAGAAGAATCAATATCATTAAAATGGCCATTCTGCCCAAAGCAATTTACAGATTTAATACTATTTCTATCAAACTACCATTGACATTCTTTGCAGAACTAGAAAAAACTATATCAAAATTCATGTGGAACCAAAAAGGAGCCAAAATAGCCAAGGCAATCCTAAGCCAAAAGAACAAAGCTGGAGGCATCATGCTACGTGACTTCAAACTACAAGACTACAGTAACCAAAACAGCATGGTACTGGTACAGAAACAGACACATAGACCAATGGAACAGAATAGACAGCCCAGATATAAGGCTGCACACTGATGATTACCTGATTCTTGGCAAGGCTAACAAAAAGAAGCAGTGGGAAAATGACTCCCTATTTAATAAATGGTGCTGCAATAACTGGCTAGAAATACGCAGAGGACTGAAGTTGGACCCCTTCTTTTCCCCAAATAAAAAAATCAACTCAAGATGGATTAAAGACTTAAATGTTAAATCCGAAACTGTAAAAACCCTAGAGACAACCTAGGCAATATCATCCTGGACACAGGAACAAGCAAGGATTTCATGACGAAGACACTAAAAGGAATTGCAACAAAAGAAAAAATTGACAAGTGGGATCTAGTTAAGAGCTTCTGCACAGAAAAATAAACTATCAACAGAGTAAACAGCCTATAAAATGAGAGAAAATATTTGCAAACTATGCATCTGACAAAAGTCTAATATCCAGTATCAATAAGGAACTTAAATAAATTTACAAGAGAAAAACAACCCCATAAAAAAGTGGGCAAAGGACATGAACAGACACTTATCAAAAGAAGACATACCTGTGACCAAAAAAGCATATAAAAAAACTTCAGTATCACTGATCATTAGAGAAATACACATCAAAACCACAATGAGTACTATCTCACACCACTCAGAATGGCTATTACTAACAAGCCAGAAAATAACAGATGCTGGTGAGGTTGTGAAGAAAAGGGAACAGTTATACAATGTTGGTGGGAGTGCAAATTAGTTCAACTATTGTGGAAAGCAGTATGGTGATTCCTCAAATAACTAAAAGCAGAACTACCATTTGACCCAAGAATGTCATTACTGGGTATATATCCAGAAGAATATAAATCATTCTACCATAAAGACACATGCACACAAACATTCTTTACAACACTGTTCATGATAGTGAAGACACAGAATTAACCTAAATGCCCATCAATGACTGATTATATAAAGAAAATGTGGTATATACACCATAGAATACTATGCAGTCATAAAAAAGAATGAGATCATGTCTTTTGCATGATCATGGAAGGAGCTGGAGGTTATCCTCAGCAAACTAATGCAGGAACAGAAAACCAAATACTGCACATTCTCATTTATAAGTGGGAGCTAAATGAGCTAAATGATGAGAACTTAGGAACACAAAGAAGGAAACAACAGACACTGGGGTCTACTTGACGATGGAGTGTGAGGAGGGAGAGGAAAAAAAAGACGATTATTGGGTACTGGGCTTAATTCCTGGGTGATGTAATAGTCTGTACAACAAACCCCCATGACATGAGTTTACCTGTGTAACAAAACTTCACATGTACTGCTCAACCTAAAATAAAAATTGGACATTTTTTTGAGATTTGTGATATTTTGAAAAAATTTGCAGATAAATCATGTAACCTAAAAATATTAAAAAATTAAGAAAAAGGTGTGTCATGAATGCATAAAATATATGTAGATACTACCCCGTGTTAATTGACTAATTATGTTATTGATAAGGCTTCCAGTCAACAGTAGGCTATTAGTTAAGTTTTTGGGCATTTAAAAATTACACATGATTTTTTGACTATGCAGGGTTGGCACTCTGCATTGTGTTAGGATCAGTTGCACTAAGAAGTTATTTGCCCTTTTTATTCTTATTCTCTCATGATCGCATAGTGGTTTTCCAGAGGCTGCATGATGTGTGACAAAACAAGAGAATGAGTGCAGAAGCAGGTATGAGAGTCTGCCTATCTTCTATGTAGTCAGACAGTAAAGAGATTTACAAATATGTAAAAACAGTGCCACAATTCTTACTAAAATTTTTGTTTTGTTTTATAAAGTATGTAATCTTGTTTTTGTTTTGAAAATATGTAATTTTTCATGTAAATAGTTTATGTTACCATGTATTTGGTTTATTGGTATTTTTAAGAAGTTAATTAAAATGTTAAAAAATTTGACCAGGTGTGGTGGCTCACACCTGTAATCCCAGCACTTTGGGAGGCTGAGGCAGGCGGATCACCTGAAGCCAGGAGTTTGAGAACAGCTTGGCCAACATGATGAAACCCTGTCTTTACTAAAAATACAAAAATTAGCTGGGCATAGGGTGCATGCCTGTAGTCCCAGCTACTCAGGAGGCTGAGGCAGGAGAATCTCTTGAACCCTGGAAGCGGAGATTACCGTGAGCTGACAGCTGAGATTGTGCCATTGCACTCCAGCCTGGGCAACAGAGTGAGGTTGTGTCTCAAGTTAAAAAAAATGCTTTAATCTACAAAGGTATTTGGTGTTCTTGATAATTTTTAAAAGTGTAAAAGGGTCCTGCGACAAGAACATTTGAGAACCTATATAATATAATTTTGTTTTAACTACTGATATAATGTAAACATTGGAGAAAACACCTGGTTATGTTACATGATTCTAATTCTGTAAATCATAGATATACAGATGTATAGAAAAGAGACTGGAAAGAAATATATAAAAACATTAATCATCTTTGTTAGAATTATCGATGGTAAATTTTGACTATATTTCTTTTTAGCATTTCTACAATGATTGTGAATTCTTTTATTATTATTATTATTGTGGTACACTTAACATTCTTTTTTATTGTACTTTGGGCTCTGGGGTACAATAATAATAAAAGCTTAATAAGCTTTTATTTTATTCTTTTATAATATTATTTTATTATTTCTCTAATGACTCCCTCTGGGGATGTGCACATCCTGCAGAATTCTTTCATTATTAAGATAAAATAGGCGGCTCTGCCTATGGATTAGCTGTTCTTTTATTCCTTTCTTTCTTTCTTTTTTTTAAATTATACTTTAGGTTCTGGGGTACATGTGCAGAATGTGCAGGTTTGTTACATAAGTATACATGTGCCTTGATGGTTTGCTGCACCCATCAACCCGTCATTTACATTGGATATTTCTCCTAACAGTATCTCTCTTTCAGCCCCCTGCCCTCGATGAGCCCTGGCGTGTGATGTTCCCTCCCTGTGTCTATGTGTTCTCATTGTTCAACTTCCTCTTATGAGTGAGAACATGCAGTGTTTGGTTTTCTGTTCTTGTGTTAGTTTGCTGAGCATGATGGTTTCCAGCTTCATCCATGGCCCTGCAAAGGACATGAACTCATCCTTTTTTATGGCTGCATAGTATTTGATGGTATATATGCCACATTTTCTTTATCTAGTCTATCATTGATGGACATTTAGGTTTATTCCAAGTCTTTCCTATTGTGAGCTGTGCTGCAATAAACATTCATGTGTCTTTATAGTAGAAATGATTTATAATCCTTTGGGTATATACCCAGTAATGAGATTTCTGGGTCAAATGGTATTTCTAGTTCTAGATCCTTGAGGAATTGCCACACTGTCTTCCATAATGGTTGAACTAATTTGCACTCCTACCAACAGTGTAAAAGCATTCCTATTTCTCCACATCCTCTCTAGCATCTGTTGTTTCCTGACTTTTTAATGATCACCATTGTAATTGGTGTGAGATGGTATCTCAATGTGGCTTAATGACCAGTGATGATGAGTTTTTTTTCATATGTTAGCTGGCTGCATAAATGTTTTCTTTTGAGAAGAAACATTTGTTCATAGCCTTTGCCCTCTTTTTGATGGAGTTGCTTTTTTTCTTGTAAAGTTAAGTTCTTTGTAGATTATGAATATTAGTCCTTTGTCAGATGGATAGATTGTAAAAATTTTCTCCCATTCTGTAGGTTGCTTGTTCACTCTGATAATAGTTTCTTTTTTTTGTGCAGAAGCTTTTTAGTTCAATTAGATCCCATTTGTCTAGTTTGGTTTTTGTTGCCATTGCTTTTGGTGTTTTAGTCATAAACTCTTTGCCCATGCCTGTGTCCTAAATGGTTTTGCCTAGGTTTTCTTCTGGGTTTTAATGGTTTTAGGTCCTATATTTAAGTCTTTAATTCATCTTGAGTTAATTTTTGTATAAGGTGTAAGGAAGCGCCTTGCACTTAAAAAATAGGGAACCCTTTCCCCATTGCTTGTTTTTGTCAGGTTTGTCAAAGATCAGATGATTGTAGATGTGTGGTGTTATTTCTGAGATCTCTGTTCTGTTCCATTGGTCTATATATCTGTTTTTGTACCAGTATCATGCTGATTTTGCTGCTATAGCCTTGTAGTATAGTTTGAAGTCAAGTAGCTTGATGCCTCTAGCTTTGTTCTTTATGCTTAGGATCGTCTTGGCTATGCAGGCTATTTTTGGTTCCATATGAAATTTAAAGTAGTTTTTTCCAGTTCTATGAAGAAAGTCAGTGGTAGCTCGATGGGGATAGCATTGAATCTATAAATCACTTTGGGCAGTATGGCTACTTTCACGATATTGATTCTTCTTATCCATGAGCATGGAATGTTTTTCCACTTGTTTGTGTCCTCTTTTATTTCCTTGAGCAGTGGTTTGTAGTTCTCATTGAAGAGGTCCTTCACATTCCTTGTAAGTTGTGTTCCTAAGTATTTTATTCTCTTTGTAGCAATTGTGAATGGGAGTTCACTCGTGATTTGGCTCTCTGTCTCTTATTTGTATATAGGAATGCCTGTGATTTTTGCACATTGATTTTGTATTCTGAGACTTTGCTGAAGTTGCTTATCAGCTGAAGGAGATTTTGGGCTGAGATGATGGGGTTTTCTAAACATACAATCATGTCATCTGCAAACAGAGCCAATTTGACTTCTTCTTTTCCTAACTGAATACCTTTATTTATTTCTTTTGCCTGATTGCACTGGCAAGAACTTCCAAAACTATGTTGAATAGGAGTAGTGAGAGAGGGCAAACTTGTCTTGTGCCAGTTTTCAAAGGGAATGCTGCCAGTTTTTGCCCATTCAGTATGATACTGGCTGTGAGTTTGTCATAAATAGCTCTTATTATTTTGAGATACGTTTCATCAGTACATAGTTTATTGAGAGTTTTTAGTATAAAGGGCTATTGAATTTTGTCAAAGACATTTTCTGCATCTATTGAGATAATCATGTGGATTTTGTCATTGGTTCTGTTTATGTGATGGATTATGTTTATTGATTTGCATACGTTGAACCAGCCTTGCATCCCAGGGGTGAAGCTGACTTGATCATGGTGGACAAGCTTTTTGATGTGCTGCTGGATTTGTTTTGTCAGTATTTTGTTGAGGATTTTTACATCAATGTTCATCAGAAATATTGGCTTAAAATTATTTTTGTGTGTGTCTCTGCCAGGTTTTGGTATCAGGATGATGCTGGCCTCATAAAATGAGTTAGGGAGGATTCCCTCTTTTTCTATTGTTTGAAATAGTTTCAGAAGGAATGGTACCAGCTCCTCTTTGCACCTCTGGTAGAATTCGACTGTGAATCCATCTGGTTCTGGACTTTTTTTGGTTGGTAGGCTGTTAATTGCTGCCTCAATTTCAGAACTTATTATTGGTCTATTCAAGGATTCAACTTCTTCCTGGTTCAGTCTTTGGAGGGTGTATGTGTCCATGAATTTATCCATTTCTTCTAGATTTTCTAGTTTATTTGCATAGAGGTGTTTATAGTATTCTCTGATGATAGTTTGTATTTCTATGGGATCAGTAGTGATATCCCCTTTATCATTTTTAATTGTATCTATTTGATCCTTTTTTCTTTTTTTTCTTTATCAGTCTGGCTAGTGATCTATCTATTTTGTTGATCTTTTCAAAAAACCAGCTCCTGGATTCACTGATTTTTTTTGAAGGGATTTTTGTGTCTCTATTTCTTTCAGTTCTGCTTTGATCTTATTTATTTCTTGTCTTCTGCTAGCTTTTGAATTTTTTTGCTCTGGCTGCTCTAGTTCTTTCAATTGTGATGTTAGGGTGTCAACTTTAGATATTTCCTGCTTTCTCTTGTAGGCATTTAGTTCTATAAATTTCCCTCTATACTCTGCTTTAAATGTGTCCCAGAGATTCTGATACATTGTGTCTTTGTTCTCATTGGCTTCAAAGAACTTATTTATTTTTACCTTAATTTCCTTATTTACCCAGTAGTCATTCAGGAGCAGGTTGTTCAGTTTCCATGTAGTTGTGCAGTTTTGTGTGAGTTTCTTAATCCTGAGTTCTAATTTGATTGCACTGTGATCTGAGAGACTGTTTGTTATGATTTGTGTGTGTGTGTTTTTTTTTTTTACATTTGCTGCAGAGTGTTTTACTTCCAATTATGTGGTTAATTTTAGAGTAGGTGTGATGTGATACTGAGAAGAATATATATTCTGTGGATTTGGGGTGGAGAGTTCTGTAGATATCTATTAGGTCTGGTTGGTCCAGACCTGAGTTCAAGTCCGGAATATTCTCGTTAATTTTCTGTCTTGTTGATCTGTCTAATATTGACAGTGGAATGTTAAAGTCTCCCACCATTATTGTGTGGGAGTCCAAGTCTCTTTGTAGGTCTCTAAGGACTTGCTTTGTGAATCTCCTGTATTGGGTGCATATATATTTAGGATGATAGCTCTTCTTGTTGTGTTGATCCCTTTACCTTTATGTATTACCCTTTGTGTTTTTCGATCTTTGTTGGTTTAAAGTCTGTTTTATTAGAGACTAGGATTGCAATCCCTCTTTTTTATGGCTTTTCATTTGCTTGGTAAATATTTTTTCATCACCTTATGTCGAGTCTCTTTGTGTCTTTGCAGGTGAGATGGGTCTCCTGAATACAGCACACCAATGGGTCTTGACCCTTTATCTAATTTGTCAGTCTTTGTTTTTTAATTGGAGTATTTAGCCTATTTACATTCAAGGTTAATATTGTTATGTGTGAATCTGATCCTGTCATTATGATGCTAGCTGGTTATTTTGCCCATTAGTTGATGCAGTTTCTTCATAGCATCAATGGTCTTTACAATTTGGTATGTTTTTGGAGTGGCTGATACTGGTCGTTCCTTTCCATATTTAGTGCTTCCTTCAGGCCTGGTGGTGACAAGATCTCTCAGCATTTGCTTGTCTGT
This sequence comes from Plecturocebus donacophilus, assembly GCA_004027715.1. NCBI lineage: Eukaryota > Metazoa > Chordata > Mammalia > Primates > Pitheciidae > Plecturocebus > Plecturocebus donacophilus. The sequence goes on along the minus strand of PVKP010019592.1, from coordinate 2,577 downwards.
AAAGGATTTTGTTTTTCCATTGCTTATGAAGCTTAGTTTGGCTGGATATGAAATTCTGGGTTGAAAATTCTTTTTTTAAAGAATGTTGAATATTGGCCCTACTCTCTTCTGGCTTGTAGGGTTTCTGCTGAGAGATCCACTGTGAGTCTGATGGGCTTCCCCTTGTGAGTGACCTAACCTTTCTCTCTGGCTGCTCTTATTATTTTTTCCTTCATTTCAATCTTGGTTAATCTGAAGATTGTGTGTCTTGGGTTGCCCTTCTCAAGGAGTATCTTTGAGGTGTTCTCTGTATTTCCTGAATTTGAATGTTGGCCTGCCTTGCTAGATTGGGGAAGTTCTCCTGGATAATATCCTAAAGAGTGTTTCCCAAATTGGTTCTATTCCCCCCATCACTTTCAGGTACACCAAATCAAACGTACATTTCGTCTTTTCACATAGTCTCATATTTCTTAGAGGCTTTGTTTCTTTTCATTCTTTTTTCTCTAATATTATCTTCTCACTTTATTTCATTGAGTTGATCTTCAATCTCTTGTACCTTTCTTCCACTTGACCAATTCAGCTATTGATACTTTTGTATGCTTCATAAAGTTCTCTTGCTGTGTTTTTCAGTTCCATCAGGTCATTTATGTTCTGCTGTAAACTGGTTATTCTAGTTAGCAATTCATCTAACCTTTTTTCAAGTTCTTAGCTTCTTTGCATTGGGTTAGAACATGCTCCTTTATCTTGACACACCTTCCGAAGCCTACTTCTGTTAATCTGTCAAGCTCATTCTTCATCCAGTTTTGTTCCCTTGCTGGCAAGGAGTTGTGATCCTTTGGAGGAGAAGAGGTGTTCCGGTTTTTGGAATTTTCAGCCTTTTTGTGCTGGTTTCTCCTCATCTTCATAGATTTATCTACCTTTGGTCTTTGATGTTGGTGACCTTTGGATGGGGTTTCTGGGTGGACTTCCTTTTTGCTGATGTTGATGCTATTCCTATTTGTTAGTTTTCCTTCTAACAGTCAGGCCCTCTGCTGCAGGTCTGCTGGATTTTGGTGGAGGTCCACTCCAGACCCTACTTGGCTGGGTATCACCAGTGGTTGCTGCAGAATAGCAAAGATTACTGCCTGTTACTTCCTCTGGAAGCTTTATGCTAGAGGGGCACCTGACAGATGCCAGCCAGAGCTCTCTCAGTCAGGATGTATGAGGGTCAGAGACCCGCTTGAGGTGGCAGTCTGTACCTTATCAGAGCTCAAACACTGTGCTGGAAGAACCACTGCTCTCTTCAGAGCTGTCAGGCAGGGACATTTAAGTCTGCTAAAGTTGTGCCCACAGCTGTCTCTTTCCCCAGGTGTGCTTTACCAGGGAAATGGGGCTTGTATCTGTAAGTCCCTGACTGGGGCTGCTGCCTTTTTATCAGAGATGCCCTGCCCAGGGAGAGGGAATCTAGAGAGGCAGTTGGCCTTGCTGAGCTGTGGTGGGCTCTGCCCAGTTTGAACTTCGTGGCTTTGTTTACACTGTGAGAGTAAAACTGCCTACTCAAGCCTCAGCAATGGTGGATGCCCCTCCCCCCACCAAGCTTGAGTGTCCCTGGTCGACCTCAGACTGCTGTGCTAGCAGTGAGAATTTCAAGCCAGTGGATCTTAGCTTGTTGGGCTCCATGGGGGTGGGACCCGCTGAGCCAGGCACCGGAGGGAATTTCTTGGTCTGTCAGCTGCAAAGACCATGGCAAAAGTGCAGTATCTGGGCCAGAGTGCACTGTTCCTCCCTGTACAGTCTCTCATGGCTTCCCTTAGCTAGGAAAGAGAAATTCCCTGACTCCTTGCACTTCCTGGGTGAGGCGACATCTCACCCTTCTTTGGCTCGTCCTCCGTGGGCTGCACCTACTGTCCAACCCAGTCCCATTGTGATGAACTGGGTACCTCAGTTGGAAATGAAGAAATCACCCACCTTCTGTGTCCATTTCACTGGGAGCTGCAGATTGGAGCTGTTCCTAATGGGCTATCTTGCTCCATCCCATCCCCTTCTTTACTTTCTTTTTTTTAATTGCATTTTAGGTTTTGGGGTACCTGTGAATAACATGCAAGATTGTTGCATAGGTACACACATGGCAGTGTGATTTGCTGCCTTCCTCACCATCACCTATATCTGGCATTTCTCCCTACGCTCTCTCCCCAACTCCCCATCTCCCAGTGTCCCTCCCCTAGTTCCCCCCGACAGACCCCAGTGTGTGATGCTCCCCTCCCTGTGTCCATGTGTTCTCATTGTTCAACATCCACCTATGAGTGAGAATATGCAGTGTTTGATTTTCTGTTCTTGTGTCAGTTTGCTGAGAATGATGGTTTCCGGATTCATCCATGTCCCTGCAAAGGACACGAACTCATCTTTTTTTATGGCTGCATAGTATTCCATGGTGTATATGTGCCACATTTTCCCTGTCCAGTCTATCATCGATGGGCATTTGTACTTTCTTAATAAATTTGCTTTTACTTAAAAAAAGATGAAATAATATATTACATGTCATTTAAAATATAGCAGATGCGGCGAGGAGATCCAAGATGGCCGCATAGGAGCAGCTCAGGACTGCAGCTCCCAGTGAGG
>PVKP010019591.1:0-42182 GCA_004027715.1 Plecturocebus donacophilus | reverse complement strand
GGTTCGAAAAGAAGGTCATGAGCAACTGTTTCAAGTTAAATCAGCACCAGAAAGCGATCAGTGGATTTGGTAACACATGATTCAATATAGCCCTTCAGAAAGTTTCAGTGGAGTGGCAGATTGCTTGAGAAAGGGAACAGAGATGAGGCCAAGAAACACAGCTGGGAGGAGAGGGCTTGGATGGCAGGTACAGCGCTTCGTCTACGCGGCAGGAGGTGGCTGCGGATGGTAGGGCAGAGCCTTCTAGTCACCTGCTCTTCAGGTAGTGCTCCTGTTCTCCTCTTTCCTTAGTTATCTATTGTGGTATACCTGGGCTTAGTAGTTGAAGACAACAGAAATCATTTATTGTCTCTTATGGTGTCTGCAGGTCAGGGATGTGGAATGGCCTGGTAGACTGTTTCTGGCTCAGTGTTATAAGGTTGTCGTCAAATGCCAACTGGGCTGCAACCATCAGGTGTGCTTGGGGCTGGAGGGCCCTCTTCAAGTTGGCTCACTCACACAACTGGAAATTGGCTCCTCCATCTGTGGGTGTCTCTAGAGGGCTGCCTAATTATCCTCACAATAAAAGACCAAGATAGACGCTGTAATGCTGTAATTAACTAGTGTGAGAGGCAATGACACAAGGCCGCGCATTCCAGGGGTTGAGAGTCAGCCAGGACCATCTTTGAGGCTGTCAACCACACCCATATCTTACTAAGCAACTCCCAATTTTATTAAGGATAGCCATGGACCTATATAAATGCATTCAACAATCTAGGCTCTCTTGTAGCTCTAGAGCCAGGCCATCCCATTCAATGAGAAATCTAGCAAATGTTGAGAGTAGGCTCATCTGACATGTCCCTCTTTTCCATTGGTCTTCACTTTCCCTCACCCTCTTTTCTTTCTCTGAAACATAGACGCAGTGGAGGAGGAGCAGCACTTCCACATCATGAAGGCAAAATTCATGTGCTAAAAATGGTTCTGGAAGGCTCTCTCTTGTCCCGGTGACTAAATATTCCACATTCAAGACTCAGCTTGGGGGTGCTTCTTCAGTAGTCTTCCTGACAAATATGTAATAGCCAACATTTACATATATCTCATAAAGGGAATGTCCCTACCTTTTAAAGGCTCCGTGGCACTTGGTGCAAGTCATTGCAACATGTGTTTTTGTTTGGAGGCCTAGCTTCTATTATTAGACTCTAAGACCCTTGAACGCAAAGACAGTATCTCATTCGTCTCTGTATCCCCAATGCCTAGGACATAGTAAGCACTCCACAAAAATCTGCTAAATGTGTAAATGATTCTAGTTTGTGTCTATCCAGTAGGGAGCCGAGGGTTAACACAATCCATTCCTGACAGGCTTATCCATCCCTGTAAAAGCCTACGGAAGGCTCATTATGAAGGACAATGTTCTGTAATGAAGTCTTCTTGCATATCTTTGGTAATAATCATCATAGAGGGAGAAAATGAGCATCTCTCTGTAATATTTATATTTCCTAGCAGCAAAGACATTCTCTTCTGTAATTCTGCCTGTAAAAGCAGCAAGGAAGCCAAGAATATACAAGTTCTCCATGGTAACTGGGTCACAGCAGCTTGCAGCTTGGCCAGTGCTTCAGATAAATGGAATACATGGAGGTGAGCTTCCAGCAGCAGGAACTGTGTGGGAGAGTGGAGCTTGCAATGAACAATCTCTCCCCACGGGGATCCACAGCCCCCAGCACGAGTGCTCTGTGCGTTGTCACTGCAGGGGGCAGTGGAAGCATGGCCTGATGGCATTTGTATCTGTCTCACTAACTTACAGTGCTGTGCTGACATCTCAGTTTCATCAAATCAACAGACCACTTTTTAAAAATGCCTCTCATGCTCTGAATATTAACTCAAGAAGGAGATTTTACCCCAAACCACCAGGGGATTCTTTCTATGTATCCTTAGGCTCTTAGATAATTTCTCTCAACTGCAAACTAGTGAGCCAGCTCCCTTCACTAGGCTTGGAAGAGGAACCATATTAAGCATCTGGTTAGAGAGAACAGCTGGTTAATGCATGGCAATGAAAAATTCTCATTCAAATCAGTCAACTCTTCCATCAAGGACAAGGGGTGCCAAACAGCAGATGCCAAGTGAATGACCTTTGGCAAAGCCATTCCCAGGGGCAGGTTCCCAGTCAATGTGCGGCTTTGTGAAAACTTGTGAAAATAAATTTGTGAATGTGTGAAAATTCATGCAAAGGAGGAAAATCAATTGAAGGACAGAAAAAGAGCCCTCGAGCTACTGCAGACACAGAAACCACCTCTTCTGGACACTGCTCCCTCATGGGAAAGACCCAATCTGTAAGTGAGGCAGCCCTACCGATTCCACAAATATGAAAGAGTGATCACTAAGGAAACCTAAGTAGGTCAAGGATCCACTTCCCTCGCTATTGGTGCCGGGTATGAAATAATGAAACTGACAAGGAGACTGCATTTTCAGAGTCAGTGCTTCTCCACTATCATTGGAGCCAAAATTCATAATTGCAGTGGCTAATGCCTATAACCTCAGCACTTTGGGAGGCCAAGGAGGGAGAATTGCTTGAGCCTGGGAGTTCAAGACCAGCCTGTGCAACATGGTTGGACTCCGTCTCTACAAAAAATTTTAAAAAGAGTAGGGCATAGTGGTGTGCACCTGTAGTCGCAGATACTCAGAAGGCTGAGGCTGGAGAATTGCTTGAGCCCAGGAGGTCGAGGCTCCAGTGAGCCATGATCATGCCACTGCACTCCAGCCTTGGTGACAAGAGTGAGACTCTGTCACACACGAAAAAATCCTTATCCATAACTACACTAAGGAATGACTTTACAAAGGGCCCAAAAAGCATGGTACAGATGAAAATCCAAACAATACCCTATAATTGTAGAGAAGCTAACAGCTGTCTCTCCCATCCAAGGCCAATTACCTGCAGAAGCTGTCAGTGAACCTGGCGGGCCTCAGACATGTAGCTGAGCCATCCCCGGAACACATGGCAGGACGGATGGGAAAGATGAAGGACTTCAGATGATGGACAGGAGCCTTCTCACATCTGTGGGAGGGGACTACTGGCCTACATTTACCATTTACCCAACATGCAGCAGCAATCATATTCATAGAGTCGTAATCACAGAGTCAGAAACATTAGTGATGGAGAGAGGATTGGGTCAGGTAGCCCGCCTCTTGCCTTTGTAGCTTTGCTCCCTAGAGTCAATTCTTTGGCCCAGTTTTTACCCTGCTTACAATTTGCAAGGAGGAGGTACCAGAACAGAATGCATTCTGGAATCCGTGGTCAAGAAGAGAGCAAATTAAGAGGAATTAGACCTCTTCACAAAGGAGAGAAAAATGCCCAGGGCGATATGGAAAAGCAAGAAGATGAAACACCAGGCAGATCACAGTGTCCCTGTAGCCTGTCTTCTTCAGTCCTTTCTGGCCCCAGATGCGATACGTAACAAAGACATGCACCCTCTGCACCTGCCTAGCTCAGCCTCACATTCTCCCTTATCAAGACTGACTGTGTACTCAGAATCTCAGGCCTCACTAATTGGAAGAACCAGAAATTCTTCTGCCATGGCCCCCAAATGGCTGGTAACTTCTGGCCTCCCTTCCTGAACAGACTGTTGCTATCCATCATTCGTGGTAGATGGTCTTCCATCTCACTTCCTATTTATGCTCCTATCCTTACCAGTGTGGAGTGCCACTCTGAACCAGCAGATGTTATTGGAACCGGGACACATATCTGGTTCATGTGAGCCTGTCCTCCAAAGTCATGAATTGCAGTCACTATGGTGTAAAATGCCTAGTCATAGCTGGCATCTCAACTGTGTGGCCACCTGATAAAGAGGCATAAGCTCTTGACCACACAATGACTGTCTCCCTTGGGTTCTAGCATCCTCTTTCTTCGTCACAGCTGCCAAGTTCCCTCAATTACCAATACTGGAAATACCGCTCTCACCTGTCATACTGCTAGGTTATTTCACCAACCCTAGACTTCTGTGCTTTCGTCTTCCCTTCTCTCCATCAGCCCTGAGGTCCCTGACTGAGTCACAGCAGAGTCCATGGGATAGGAACAAAGAATGGGTTTTGGAGGGTTCTGTATGAAAGCCCTCCAAAGACATAAGCCCCGCTAAGACTTACGAAGGTCTTAGGGCTGGCCTAAATCTCCGGAGTTATGAGACAGGCTTGCTTCTCCTTTTCTCCTATTGCGTTGTTCTTAAGTGAGTCAGTGAGTGGACAGAAACAAAGGAGTTATTCGAAGGAGTTTTAAAATTTGTGCTATACATGGGCTCTGAAGAGAGAATTCAAGAAGTTAATTACCCTCTTGTGATGGGCTGAACTGCAACTGTGTCCCACCCCCGTTCTAACTCCCAGTATCTCAGAACATGACTGTTTGGAGACAGCGTCTTGAAAGGGGTGATTGAGTTGAAATGAGACCATTAGGCTGGGCCTAATCCAATCTGACTGATGTCCTTATTAGATGAGATTAGGACACACACAGAGATGCCAGGGATGCAGGTGCACAAAGAAAAGAATATGTGAAGAGGCTGCAAGAGGGCAAGCCAGAGAGAGATCTCAAAGGAAACCAGGCCAATTTGCACCTTGCTCTTGGACTTCCAGGCTCCAGAAATGTGAAAAAATAAATATCTTCTGTTTAAGTTACCCATCCCATAATATTTTGCTATGGCAGCCTGCCCAAACTATTCATACACCTCCTTTTAGCACAGAAAACTCATGTACCATGCAGTATTGTGCCACAGATTATATGGATATTGAATTCAAAGGTACATGATATATAAATAGGTAGATATACAGATATTTCATCTGTATACATTTATGACAGATGGACACACACACGAATCCATCTGTGTGACCCTGTGCAGGTGCCCTAACCTCTTTTGGCCTCAGTTTTCTCATCTGTTAAATGGAGACGCTAAGAGTATCTGCCTCAAATGGTTAATATGAAGATGTGTAGAATCCTTAAAGGTACTTGGAGCTATTAGCACTATGTTAGATATATAATGTCTTGCTAAAAACACTCATGTTTTTAGCATGTACATTATATTTATATGTAAATTCCAAATAAAAGAGCCATACACTTGAAGTTCGAAAAGCTTTAGAAATCATTTAGCTTTTCTCAGCATTAAGGCACCTATAAAAAAGTGTTACCTCCATGAATCCCATTGTTTGAAATATTTTGTCTACTAAACAAATTGCATTTATTTTTCCAATTTTTAAAATCGAGTGCAAGTGTCCCTTCAATCTGAGTATTCATTTTGCTGAATTAATATGATTATTGTCAAAAATAGGTAAACTGACCATTGATCTTTGGGCTTTTATAAGGTTTCTAAACACTGAAAATAATGCATGGACTTCCATGTTCACCATGCAGTGCCCAGGTTTTCCAGGTTGGAGACCATAGATAACAGAGTTCAAGCCAAAGGGTTTCAAATGAGGACTCAGAGCCGGAGTGAACTGCCCAAGATGACTCTTGAAACCAAGTCCCCAGACACCCATCTCAAGCTCCAGAGTTATTAGAAAGGTCTGCTTCTCCTTTTCTCCTACTGCATTTTTCTTAAGTGAGCCAGTGAGTGTACAGAAATGAAGGAGTTACTCGGAGAGATTTTAAAATTTGTGTTAGACATGGAGCTGGCCTACAACACGTTCCCGGCTGCACATCCTTTTCCCTAGTTAGCCAGTTAGCCTGTGCTGCTCCGGATAGTTCCAGGAGGCCACAGAGATTAGAGCCATGGAGAATCCGCTCTTCATGCAGAGTGGTACAGACGTCTCCGTTCATCTCAGACCAAGTGAGGCAGTGACGCACCGGGGACGAGGACTTCAGGAAAGAGGGCGGAGGTTATCAGTCCAGCTGAGCTTGGAGTCAGATGCTGCTTGCAGTGGGAAGCCTTTTGGGAATAGGCATGCCTTCTGTGTTGGAAGCAACTGTCATTCTGGAAAAGGAAAGAGGGCAAAACTATCCCTGTGTTTTAAAATATAAGATTGAGAGAGGATAGCTCTCTTAACCTCCAACATGAGAAATGGAGGCAAAGTTCAAGACAGATGCAAATTCATCAGGAATGAACATATGTTTTTACTGGAGTGTGTGCCGTGTTCTTATTCTCAGGTGCTGGGTGTGGTAGGTGTAATGTTCAAAGACAGGGAACATAGACTGATGTATGAAGGTAACCATTGACTCTCGGAAAGAGTATTACCTGTGTACTTATTTTTTATTTTCATTGTGAACTCTCTTGGGATACATAGAGTGAGTTACTTGAAAAGATTTTAATTGGGCCAGGAATGGTGGCTGATGCCTGTAATCTCAGCACTTTGGAAGGCCTAGGAAGGCAGATCATGAGGTCAGGAGATTGAGACCATCCTGGCTAACATGGTCAAATCCCGTCTCTACTAAAGATACAAAAAATTAGCCGGGTGTGGTGGCACACACATGTTGTCCCAGCTACTCAGGAGGCTGAGGCAGGGAAAGTAAAGATTTTGATTTACATATGAAGACTTTTTGAAAACATACCTAAAATGCAAATACTTTATCAAACGTATACATATGTTTCTGAGATAATAGCAAATAGAATTGCTTATTCAGTTTTAAATATATGGAGGGTTTTTAAAGTAAAAATAATAATGGAACATATTTAAAGTTGAAGACAATTAACAAGTTAGAAATTCAGCAAGCATACTCACATGTACAGTAAAAGATTAACTACTAAAATTAAGACCAGGGCATGTGAAATGATTTAAGATAGTATATAATAAATTCAGTTCTATATTCAAATAGACTTAGGATCAAATACCAATTGTTCTAAGTTTAGATTCTCTGTTCTTCCAATATTTACATACATTTTCTAAATCTCAATTTTTTGAGCTATAAAATGAGTTAAAAATACCATTTCTAACTATAAGACGGGAATGATTAAATGGAACAGTGCAAATGAAAGTACAGAGAATAGAGCAGCTCGCACATGACAGGTGCTCAAGAAGTAGTATATGATGATGGTAAGGAAGAGGAAGATGAGGATGAAGAACAGCAAGAGAAGTGAAGAGACAGAGAAGGGGACACACAACACTTCCTTAATATGAGCTCCCCAGAGACTCACTAGTATCAAAGATCTTCTTGGTTCAAGCAGAGACTCTAACAGCAACACTGAGGTAATAAAGTTCTTAAAAGTAGAACACCAAAATGCACATGTTCGTCAGCCCTAAACTCACTAGAGAACCCTGAATGTGTTGATTCTTTCATGCTCCGTTTAATGACTTGTTAAATGCTGGTTGATAACTGTTGTCTTGATCATCAAAATGATACTGGTTGAGCCTGGTAAAGTTCTTAAGTTTGTTCTGTGCTCACTCCTTGGTTTCTAAGGTTAATCAAGCACTTAATACCCGTGGTTGCTGCAAGAGCCTGAAGAAAGGCAGCATCCACCAGCGAAGAAGCAAAATGTATGCTGAGATAAAGAGAATATAATTTGGGTTAATATAAAAGTCAGTGATTATCCTAATTGAAAAATAAAGAGCTATTCATCAGGTGACATGTATCAAAAGTTTGTTGCTTTGTTTTGTTGTTTTTTTTTTCTTCACAAGAAGATAGAGCACATCAAAACAAAATGCACGAAATTGGTTCTTAATATCACCGTTCAGAAGAGCTATCCAAACTGACCTGAGAATTAATGTCTAGGGATTAACAATTTTCATTCCAAATGATGAAAATGAACACTGTTCCCTGACTCATGACAAGCGAGTTACTCTGTATTGTGTGCATTTACCTCATAAATAAGTGCTTATGATGGTCCAGGACTCGGGCGGGAGCTAACAGGTTTCACAAAGCTGCAGGAGGGACAGGGTTCCAATCATGGTTATTTGTTTTAACTTACATCCGACCAAAAGCACAGACCTTAAGTGTTTGGTTTGACGTGTTTTGACAAGTGTAAACATTCATGTAGCTACCACCCAACCAAGAAACAGCATGTTTCCTTTCTCCCACAGAGCTCCTTCAGGACTGGTTCAGTCAATTCCCCCACCATGTGCCTCCTGCCGCCCCAGCTCAGGGCAGCCACTGATCGGTTTCTCCTATTATGACTTAGTGTTGACAGCTTTAGAACTTTACATTAATGGTATCATATAATACATAATCTTTTGGGGCTGCCCTCTTTTGCTTAATCTAATGTGTTTATTTTGAAATTTATCCATGTTGTGTAAAAGTAAGTATTTTCTTTTTATTGCTGAGTAATATTCCACAGATGAATACAGCATCATTTACGTATCCAGTCTTTCAATGACAGTCCATGTACTCTGTTTCCCTATATAACTATTATAAATAAGACATTCTTGTACAAATCTTTTTGTGGACAGATCCACTCATTTCTCTTGAATAAACACCCAGGAGTGGAATTGCTGTGCCATAGTATAGGTGTGTGGCTAGCCTCTGAAGAAAGCGCCAGTTTTCCAAAGTGCTCACCCTGTTTTAAACTCTCTGCAATGATTACCAGCTTACAGGGGTTCCAGATGTCCTGCCCCTTCGTCAGCACTTGGTATTGGTCAGTCACATTTATTTTAGCCATTGTAGTATGTCAAGGATTCCAATTGCCTTAGTACTCATAAACACTTGGTCCTCAAATCTTTACAATACAGTGAAAATTACTCTCCTCATGTCTCATACAATGGTGTGGGTGTCCCCAGTGCTGTGGACATTCTGGGGAGGGCTTCCTCAACCAACTGTTGACAGTGTAATTGTCATCCAGCATAAAGGAATGATGCATCTATCTTAGGGTTAGTCATCTGTGAGCCCCACAATGGTTCTTTAATGATAGCAAGAATGTGCCACCAAGGTTTTGGTGAATTGGGAGGACAGGGAAGGGACTTGAAGAATGCAATTTCTTTATTGTAAGAAAAACACATTTTGAACCTCAGAACAGTTTTTTAAAACCACATTTTTATAGTCTTTTTAGAAAATGATTCCCTGCTCATATAAGTTTGAAATATTTTTCTCTCTCTGTGCTTACTAGGCACATTAGCCCAGCAAAATCCTACAGTAAGAAACATATTTACTTTTATTTAAGCCATTGTCTCAAAAATTTATTTTTCTGGACATCCTTTTCTCTTTTTTCTTTCTTTTTTTTTTCACGTCACCTTTCAATATCGTTTCCTCACGACATATTTTGGGAAGTGTTGGTATAAAATATGGATGGCAACCCTAAAGTCAGCATTCTTGGTTTCAATCCGTTTAGCAAAGCTTAACCAAGGAGAGCCTGTGAAACAAATATATTTCGAAGCAATTAAAATTTGGGTGGTAACTCATTCTTTTCTTATTTACAACAAGCCCACTGGAGAGAGGCCAAGTGCAATTCAATGCTTAATACATCTCGTTGCATATTATTGGTGCTTAGTAAACATTAATTATTAGTGGGTAGTTGAATAAATGATAATGGTAATAAGGATTATGATAATGCTGTATTTTCAACTTTGCCATAAACCAAAACATTTGAGAAAAATCTTGAGACAGCTTGTAAAACCCAAACACAGCTGGGCTCTCTCATCTCCAATGAGAATTTTTCACCCTGACACAAGTAACAGTTGCTACATAAAGAAGAACAGGTTGACTTGGGTCACTGAGAGAAGGTTACTCAGCCCATCACGTATCCAGTGACAAATCCACCTGCCGGAATTTTCTAAAATGTGCCCATGATGGGGTACGTCTCTTCTGTCCCTTTAGGAGTTTCCAACATGTCACTGCCTCATTGCCTCCCGGGTCCTACAGGATCGAGTCCCGCCTGACCTAGGACATCGTCTGCTATAATCTCCCACATACCCACGGGCCAACCCACTTTCCTTCATTTGTCTGTTCCTACAGTCATTCAACAAGCATTTATTGGGAGCAAATTGCTTATGAGGCCTGGGCTACAGTAACTGTGAGCAAGAAACATGGCTCCTGTCTTCACACAGCCTGCTGTCTGCTGCAGCAGCACCTCATTCTTGCTTTTCTTGTGATGCTTCCCTCGGTAGATTCCCCTCTCCCTTCCTCTTTGCTACTGTGAGTGCCACTTTCCCTTTAGGACCCAGTTTGGGGTTTATTTCCTCCGGAAAACATTCCCTGATCTTACTACCTGACCAGATGGAGTCACAGAAATGCTTTGAGTTGGAAGAGATCTCAACAACCTCGTAGCTGAAGACAGTGAAGGTCAGGGTCATTAAGCAGTGGACCTAGGCACATCACCCATGATTGGCCAGGATTCTTACCTTACTCGATCGTAATATTGCATTACCGCTTTCTAATATGCATTTTAGTTTTTCCTTCTCAAATCGATTACTTTTATGCCTTGAAGACTTCTATCCATGTAGAAAGGTTTAATTTACTCTCTCCTCTCCTCACTGCTTACAAGATAAAATCCAAGCTTTTCTGCGGGATGTGCAGGGATCCAGTTGGCTCCAACCTACCTTTGCAGACGCAGCTCCTGCCATGTGCCTCTTTGCATTTGATGCCTCAGCCACCCTGGGCTTCCCAACCACATGCCAGTGCAGCTGCTTATGCTGCTCTCTGCCAGGAAAGCCTGGGGCCTCTTTACCTGGAGAACGTCTACCCTTCTAAAAGGTCTTGTGAAAACAGTGTCTTGTGCGAAGCATTCTTTGATCACCTCCTGCCCTATAGACAAAGTAATCAAACAATGGAAATACCACACTACAGTATGTGTCACTTAATGACAGGGATACTTCTGGGAAATGTGTTGAAAGGCGGTGTCATCCTTGTGTGAACTTCCTAGAGTACACTTACACAAACCTAGATGGGACAGCCTACTATACACCAGACTAGACGGCACAGCCTACTATACACCAGGCTAGACGGCACAGCCTACTATACACCAGGCTAGATGGTACAGCCTACTATATGCCAGGCTAGACAGAACATCCTGCTATACGCCAGGCTAGATGGTACAGCCTGCTATACGCCAGGCTAGGCGGTACAGCCTGCTATACACTAGGCTAGATGATATAGCCTATAGCTCCTAGGCTACAAATCTATACTGAATACTGTAAGCAATTGAAACAGTAAAAATATAGCCTAAAAGATAGAAAAAAAAAGTACACTTGTATAGGGCACTTACCATGAATGGAGCTTGTAGGACTGAAAGCTGGTCTGGGAGTCAATGAGTGTGTGATGAGTGAACGTGAAGGCCAGGGACATTACCATACACTACACTTAGACTACACTAAATTTATTTTATTTTTTATTTTTTTCTTTAGGAATAAATTATTCTTTTCTTACTGTAACAACGATCTTACTTTACAAATATATTTTTTTTTTTAGCTTTTTGACTTAAAAAGTGTTTATTTTATGTACAAAGAGCTGTCATGTTTTTCACTGGGTAGATGCCTTGGATAATCCTTTCAAGGAAGATCACTTAGTCCAACTTAATCAAACTTTTATCCTTTGCACCAATAGAAACACTGGTGGTACACAGATCAAAAAGTGCTGGTTTGAGCAGAAGCAACAAGAATGAGAACCTTGCTGGAATTTTCGAGGGTGGCTCCGGGACAGCTGTCTGGTGTCCCAACATGATCTCAGAAGTGAAACGAGATAAAAAGCCTTTTTGACTTTTGTGTAAAAATACTTAGTTTAAAACACAAACGCATTATACCTCTGTGCAAAAATATTTTCATTATAGCCTTGTTCTATAAGCCTTTTCCAACTTTTAAAATTTATTTTTATTTTATTTTAAACTCTTGTTAAAAACTCAGACACAAACACACACTTAGCCTAGACCTACGCAGAGTCAGGATCCTCCCTGCCCCTGTCTTCCATGTCCACATCCTGCCCCACTGGGAGGTCTTCAGGGGCAGTAACACATGGAGCTGTGATCTCCTGTGACAGCAAGGCCTTTTTTGGGATCCCTCCTGAAGGACTTGCATGAAGCTGTTTCACAGTTACTTTTTAAAAAATATATAAGTAAAAGGAGTATACTCTAAAATAATAGTAAAAAGTATGGTACAGCAAATACAAAACCCAGTGACAGTTGTTTATTATCAAATATGTTGTGCTGCCTGCAATTGTACGTGCTGGACTTTCATACACTGGCAGTGCGATGCGATGGGTCGGTCTACACCGGTGCCACATGAACATGTGAGTAAAGCACTGTGCTAAGACCTTCGGACAGCGGTGACGTCACTAGGAGACAGTGAGTTCTCAGCTCCGTTAGGATCCTGCGTGTGTGGTCCATTTTTGACGTCATTATGCTGCACGTGATTGTGTCCTCCTCTCGCCTCTCTTGTTGTTTCTCCTGCTTGCTATGTTGTAATCTCTTTTGACAAGCTTAAGAGCACCTTGAAGATAGAAACTGCAGCCCTACTTATCAGCACCTCTCCTGGAAATCACTTCCACACTCCAAAGTCACTCTCCTGGTTCTCCTACTTTACCGGAACTGCCGTTGAGGTTTCTTTCGAAGGCACTCCCTTTTCTCCCAGGGTTTGCTTGGTGAAGAGCTCCAGGGCTAAGACCAGGCCATCCTCTCTGGCTGCGCTCACTGCTTGCTGATACTACTGGGTGTCAGAGCCGTAAACGTGCTTTATACTCAAATGCCTTCCACGCGTCCGTCTTCAGGCCTGACCTTTGCTTTGAAATGCAGACCCGTGTCTTCTCTAGTGTCTAAAGATGTTTCACGTTTGTCCAGAACATGCCAAGCACTCACTTTCCCCCGCAAACTGTCCTCTGTTTCCTTCATTTTGTTAGAAGCCACTACATGTGCACAGGAACTCAGGTCAGAAGCCTCAGGAGCACTTTTGACTTCTCTCTTTCTCTCATACCCGAAATCCAATCTGTTAGCAAAGCCTGGTTTACCTTTAAGATAATCGAAGCCGCAGAGCTTTCTCACCACGTGCCCGCTCCCACCACAGCGTGGCCCTCACGGCCTTCCCCAACAATGGCCTCAGCGCTCCTCACTGACTTCCTGCCCTAACTCGTTCCCCTCATTGTGCTCGCCACGGGCCCTGGAGATTGATTCTTTTCGAGAGTGACTCAGCTGATGTCCTTCTCCTGCTCAAAAAGCACTCACAGCTTCCCAACATGCTGAGAATAAAATCCAACCTCCTTACAATGGCTTGGACTCCTCCATGTGCTCAGCCCTGTGGCTCAGTCTCATGCTCCAGCTCCACTGATGGTCTTCCAGGCACAGTAGTCCTCTTGCTCTTTCCCGAGAGTGGTCCTCGCTCAGGCAGCGTGGATTCCCTCTGCTGGACAGCCTGCCTTCAGACACCTACTAGTGTCTGAAGGTCTCTGCTCAAATAGCCCTTCCCCAAAGGTGCTCATGATATATAAACTCGAATTCCACCTACTCACTCTTTTTCTCCTTCCCTTGTTTTGTTTTTATTCATAGCATTAATCATTGCCTGAAACTATATTATATATTTAATTCATTAATTCATTCATTTGTTCAACAGATACATGCTAAGCCTCTGCTTTGAGCAAGGCACTGTTCCAGGGGTGGGGTCTACACTCAATAGCCAAGATACACAAAGGTCCTGCTCACAAGGAGCTTACATCCCGGCAGAGGAAAATGGATCTTCAGCAACTTAGCAAGTAAAGGAATCCTGAACTGGGACGGTAGGTGCTGGAAGACAAGTGCTGTGATATAAAGGAAACATGGAGATATGGCAGGTGGGGCTTGCAGCATGCCTTTTTTTCTATCCAGTGAACAAAGAGTCTGATAAGTAAAGTAACATTTGAGTAGAGACACTGAAGTGAGTGTCAGAACCAGAGGAGACAGCAAGCAAACTGGTGTGACCAGGATATGACGGGAGCCTGAGTCTTGACCGAGGGAACAAGAAAAGGGTATAGGAGGTGTCACAGGGCCAAGATACATAGGATTTTGAGACCCATGGTAAAGATTCTGGCCTTTACTGTGAGTGAAAAGGGAGGTCATGCAGGGCTTGGAGCAAAAGGTGGGCCTGACTGAGGGGCCCGGGAGGGGAAACAAAGGTAACAGTTAAGGGCCCTGCAGACCTGCAGGAGAGACGATGGATGCTGCACCGACGTGGTAGGTAGAGACAGTGAGTTTCAGATTCTGCTACAATCTGAAGGTAGAACCAGCAGGACCTGCTGATGTGTGGGGTATAGGCCATGAGAGAAACAGTAGAATCAAGTATGACTCCATTATTTTTTGGCTTGAACAACAAAAAGGATGGAGTGTTGTTACTGTTGTTGTTGCTGTTTTAAATGGAGGAGAATGAGAGAGGAACAGATTGAGAAGGGGCCAGGAGATTCATAGTTCCGTTTGGGGCATAGTAAGCTTGAGAAGCCCAGTTTGGCTTCTGGTAGATACGTCAAGCAGGCAGTTGAATCTAGGACTCAGGAATTCAGAGGAGAGGTTTGAGCATCATCAGCAAATCAATAGCATTTAAAAGCATGATATAGGATTTATTTATTGTCTTTCAGCCCTACCTTGAGGGTAGGGACTTTGTTTTGTGTTGTTCTAGCTGTAATTTCCAGAAGAGTGCCTGGTGCAGAGGCATTGCTTAGTAAATATTTTGAATGAATGAATGCTTCAGTAGACAGCATCTAGCACATGATCGGTACATTATAAATACTTGATGACTGAATGGATAATGGGTCTCCAGAGGGGCTAGCACAGTACCTGGCATACAGTAGCTTTGCAATACACACTGGATGGATGATTGACAGATTCAACATGATTCAATATAGAACTGGATTGCCTGTCTCCAGGACCAGATGTGAGAACAAAGAAGCCATAAAATGTAAGGATTTCATGACTGTCTTTTTCTGTGAGGCTAAATTGTGTGTGGTGATGGAATCTCCAGCAAGTCTGGGTGGATCGGAAGTTGGACCTGCTGGTAACTGCAGTTTAACTGTAGAACTATGGAAATGGTGGAAGATGCCATGACTGCCCTCAGTAGAATGAGCACAAAGGTAGAGCTGGGGAAGAGGGAAGGAAAGGGCTCCAGAAAGAAGCAAGTTCCCTCCTCCCATCTCGAAATCTGCTGAAATGCTCTTCCCTTTGTATCCAGACAAGGAGACTATGTGCAAATGTTTTCCCAAAGGGAATGCAATTTCTACACTGATCCCCCAGGGTGTGCAATAAATATTTTAGAAGCATATCAATCTCTTGTTTTCTTATGACTCCCTTCTCTCTAGCTTTTAATCCAAGCTGCCTTCACCTCCTGCGTCTCTGTCCACGTCCCTTTACAGCTTTTATGTTTCCTTTTCCCTTCCTGTGTCTACTTTCTGCTTTCTTTCTCCTATCCTTCCTGAACTCCCATTTCTTTGTTCAAAAATGTTCCCAAAAAAGGAGAAGGGAAGAAAAGATGCGCAGAGCATCCCAGTGGGAGAGAACTGAAGGAAAAGAATTGCCAATTTTGAAGAGTCTTTCCCTTTTTATTGCAACGTTTTGTGCTTGCCCATATCAAATCTTTAAAGAAAATACTAACATTAATAATACATAGTTTGCTTTGTTCAATTTCATTTTATCCTGATCCAAAGGGCTTGGAATGCAAGGTATAGGAGCTTGTTTATCCCATGCTTCACAAAAAGCAGAATGATTGCCCCTACACTGCTCCTATGTGCCTCTTTTCTCATCTGTTTTGATTTCTGGGTGCAAAACAATTTCCGCTTGCTGTGGGAGCACTGGCAACCTCTGCCAGAACTTCCTACAAGTCATGTCCCAGCTGTGGCCAGCTGTGATCCCTGCAGGGTGCCTTTCCCTGTTAGGCAAGGCCTTTGGCTGCCTTTTAGGCCTGATTTGCCAATCCACTTTATGATCTCTTGTTATGGTTACCTTCGACCCCAGAAATAACAGTCTATGTTGTTAGATTCCCTTCAAATCCAAGAAGCTGTTGTCAAAAACACTTCTGCAAATGCAAGAAGGACAATGTCAGTTGAAAGGTGTTGGGTTTCTCTTCCCATACCGCCATGAATCATGCATATGCCCCATGTGCTGCTACTTATAATAAAACTGCATAACAATTACCTCTTTAAAAATAGACATTTTTCTTCTGTTTTCAGTAGTGTTCATGATACTGGACATTTTGAAAAAATACAAAATAAAGTTTTTTTCTTTGCAAAGAATGAGTTCAAGTAAAAACTGATCTTAGTGCATTTATTTTCTTCTATCTTTGACAGCAGAAGACTAACAGGGATTTCTTCCCTCCCTGTCCCATGTTCTTTTTCTTCCTGCCTTTTTCCAGATTGATGTCTACAAAACCCTAATAATTCTCTAAAAAGATGGTTCTGCATGAAGAAGGCAGGCAAACATCTCAACAATTTTAGTGTCTTCAGTCATCATAAGGAGAAAAAAAAACCTCTGGAATTTTTATTTTGTAAGATTTCTATGATTTTTCCAAAAAGTAATTTAAATCCACTGTTGAGGACATGGCCATTTTGTAAGAGGGTCCGACCAAATAGCAAATAACCTTTAAAAAAAAAACAAAAAACAAAAACCAAACATTTGTTGCAGAGACTTCCTTTCCTCCACCTCTACACAAACACCAGATCCAGAGGTGTCCCATGGGAATGGAACATGATACCCTGTAACTTTTCAAGACCCTTTGATGCTTTCCTTTAGAAGAAACAAGAGGAGCTATTAATTGTCTTAGACTCAATTTCTCACAAACTGTGCTTTGAGAATGAAACTCAGACTCTACAGGGAATACATTTCTACTAAAAAGAATTTTCTCTCTTAACAATTGTGGATGGCTTTTGTTTTTCTTGGAGTGCTTTTCTCAAAGTTCTACATCATTGTCACTTCCTTTGAATCTCTTTTCTTTGTAGCTTATCTGGATATTCATTTTGCATTTAGGTTATTCTAATTCATTTTATTTATTCCATTCTATTCCGTTCTGTTCCATTTTACCCAAAAAACATTTATTGAGCATACATCCATTAGGACTCTGACTTTTAGGAGCTCTCAATTGAGCAAGAGTGACAAGGACAATGCCATTTATACTGATAACTATAATAAGACAACTACAATCTCAGAAGATTAATGTTTTAAAAGAGATGTTCAAAACATATCCCAGGGATAAAGGGGAGAAAGTTGAAACAACTATACACATGTTAGGGGAAGATATTTGCTCAGAAATCAAACTCAAAATAAAACTTTAATCCAGGAACTACATCTAATTATAATATATGCTCATCAGCTCCCTTAAGGATAGCTTACAATGATTTTAGTCTCCTATATCCACATTTTGCAAGGATGCACTAACACAGGACTGTAAAATTATCTGAGGTGTATATGGGATGAATACTGTATAGAGTGGTTTAAAATGCTTGTTCTAAATGACTGTTGAGCCAAGTTGATTCATTTCGTGGAATTTTACTGACTGTGGATTTTGTGCTATGACAGGTGCTAGATGTAGCATCATGAAGAGTAAAAGCCAGCCCATGTCCCTGATGCATGGAAGTGTTGGGTATGTCTTCTTAATCATCAACATGACCTGGAATAAAGACATATCTGAATTCCCCCCACTCCAGTCCCAGTGCAGAGGCCGTGTGTATCATACTCTTCATAGCCTCAGCCAAGTGAAAAAGTGTGATCAGGCTGTCTTCCCTCTTTACGTTGTGAGAAGGCATAAAAGGATGGATGTGAGAGTGGTCTCAAGAGTAAAAGTGCTATACGTCTGAAGGGTGAGGTGTTATTAGAATAAGATCTGGAAGCATTTTGTAGCATGCTGGTAATATTCATCCTCTGTAAAATGTTTTATTTAGAGTCATATCTTTTAAAAGTGTCAGAACTATAGAAATACATATTTTACATTTTTCTGAAGTTATCTCTAATGCTTAATGGTTCTTATTAGGAAAATAATTTGCCTTCTCCTAGAACACTGTGCTTGTCCTCTTTAGCTATGGGGAAAGCAAGATGAGAGACAGCAGGTTGACCTCCTGCCACTCTGGGTTTGATCAGTCATGCATGCCCTCTTCCTGGCTTGGGCCAAGGAGACCCAAAATCTCATTCTGACAGAGCTCTAATCACTCGATAAGTTCAGGGTCATGCAAACAAAATCAGGGAAAGATTTGTGGGCTTTGTTACACTCAAAATGTGCTAGCATGTAGAACAAAGCAGATCCAAGATTATAAAGTTTTACAATTCTAAGACTAAGAGAGTCTCAACCCAATATTATAAAATGCTACTATGTTGGCACAGGTAGATATAGAAAATTAAAGTCTTCACTATAGGAAAAAGGAAAGAAAAGATCAGGAAGATCTGATGATGCCTTACAGAGCCTTCCATAATGATGATCATCTATCTTCTCCTCAATAATAATTATGAACAGGTATCTTATATGCACTGCTTAATTAAAAGCCTAACAATAATACCAGAGAAAATATTCAATGTGTGTCAGTATGTCTCTGTGTGTATAGTGATGGTGAAAAATGCTATACCACGGAATACTATGCAGCCATAAAAAGGAACAAGATCATGTCTTTCTAGGGAAATGGATGGAGGTGAAAGTCATTATCCTCAGAAACTAACTCAGAAACAGAAAACCAAACACCGCATGTTCTCACTTATAAGTGGGAACCGAATAATGAGAACACACAGACACGTAGTGTGGAACAGCACACACTGGGGCCTGTTAGAGTGGGGAGTGGGGAGAGGGGGAGTATCAGGAAGAATAGCTAATGCATTCTGGGCTTAATATCTAGGTGATGGGATGATCTGTGCAGCAAACCACCACGGCACACATGTACCTATATAACAAACATGCATATCTGGCACATGTACCCCTGAACTTAAAACAAAAGCTGAACAAAAAAAAGAAAATACTATGGAAAAACTAAAACAGGCTATGGGGACAGGAAATGCTAGGTTGATGTGGGAAGGTTGCTCTTTTATAGGCTGTGATCAGAAAATGTCTTAATGATTCAGAAGCCTTCTGAGAAAAGAGCAGAAAGAAGTATCGGAGTGAGCCATGCACACTTCTGAAGAAAGAACATTCCAAGTAGAGGTAATAACCAATACCATGTCCTGAAGTGGGAAGACTTCTGCTAAGGTAAAGGAACAGAAATGAGCCCTTTGGTCTCAAGTGAACTGAGGGGAACAGCAATAGAAAAAGAAGTCAGGAAGGTGACCAGGCCAGGTGGCACTCAATGTTTCAGACCACTGTTAGACCTTCGGCTTCCACTCTGTCATTCCTTGAAGCAACTACCAAAGATAGAGGAGAGAACTGCAGCACTACACCAAAATGGGAGGCTACCTTTTGTACTTTTTTAAATTTTTTTTAAAAATATTGATGTGTGGCAGTTTGACATTTTTGCTTGCAGTCAATAGTCATGAAAAGATCTCTTCAAAAACTTTCAAAATCTATTGACCAAGACTCCACCTCTTTAATCGAAAAAAAGTTCATGGTTTTAGAGTACATGATGAATTATTTAGAGAACATGATGAATTATTTGTCTAAATGTACTCTATATTTTTATAGATTTTAACTCTTGACTGCAAATAATCAAAGGAAGAGAAAAATACTCTGCTTCAATAAATCCATTTCAAATCAAAAGAAAAATAGTGGTAGCATTACTTAGATGATGGCTTAATGTGATGTTATATAGTTTAGAGGTTCAAGGAGAAATCAAACTTGAAGATTTCACAAAGTTAATGGTCCAGCTAATATCCCACACATCAAGAAAAAGTCATCTATTTTTTCTTGTGAATATCACAGCCCTAGTATATGACCATAGGTTTCCATATTCCTTATTTCATTGGATTCTGACTATACATTCATTATATTCAAGGAACCACAGTGATCACAACTCAAATTTTTGCCATGCAGCTTCAGGTTCAGTATTTTATCTATTCAATTTAAGACAGAAGAATCATACAACTCTTAAAGGAGAGAGTATCTAAAAACAATATCTAAGGATGCTGGTATTTATCAAGATCACTTGGCTTTATTTATACTCAATTCCGCCATAGAGGAAGTTTGAATTTTCCTCTACAATTCTTCTATAGTGGAAGTTTGAATTTTCATGTTTAGTACTTTGAGGGGGATTTTGAAGAAGGTCCCAATATTTTAAAATGATATGTATCAAGACACAATGCACTGCTTTATTGGAGATGAGACACTCTGTAGATTTGAAGAGGAATAAACATTTACATCTTGCAAAAATTTGATTGCTCCAAACCTCAAAAAAAAAATGAAATCCAGAAGAAGTGGTATGTGCTACATAAATGGGTTTGCATTCAAATGTAGGTACAGTTCCTATGGAGATACTATTTTAGCCCTTTTGGGTCTCCGGCAAAAGCCATGCTCTCAGAATTCTGGGAGTATGCTTCCCCAGTGGGTGGTAGCACACCTTGAAATTCAGTCAGGACGTTGATCCAGGCTGGTCAGGTGAAGAAGGAACAAGAACCAAAACTGGACAAGGCCACTAGGGACTAATAGTGGAGATGTGATGCTTCCAGGCATTCCAGGCATAGGTGGCTGAAGAAAGGGTCCTCTGCCAGCCCTAAGACAGCATGGGAACAGGAACAGCACTATGCAAAGGGCAGAGGAGCAGTCTGCGAAGACAATATAAGCTCCATTGACATGGGGAGTTAACAGCAGCGGGGCTAGGCATGGCTGCTCATGCCTGTCATGTTGCCACCCTCAGAGGAGCTGAGACTGAGGGCTTGTCAGGGGCTGGAGGGGTCTTGCCTCATCACTGTGCCATAGATTTCCTTGTTAGGCCTGGCACAATATGAGATACCCAAGAGCAAGGGGCCGTCAGTTGTCTGCGGAGGGAAGAACCAACTTAAGCTGAAAACCATTTACTTCACATAGATGGGAGGAGCATGGTGATGCGCATCACAGAGGAGGCAGAGGAATTCCATGCTCAAAAGCTCCAAGTCTGGAAATTGAATGTCTGGGTTTGAATCCTATTCTGACTCTCACTGCCTGGCTGATCTTGGGTGATATATTTCCTCTCTATGCCTCAGCATCCTTAACTGGAAAACAGAGATGTGCATTATAACCATGTCATAGAGTTATCCTGAGGACGCAAGGGATAATTACTTCAAGGGCATAGTGGCAACTGGGGAAGAGCCCGGCTCATGACTGTGACTATGTTAACTTCAGGGAGTTAACATCACATTGCGTTCTGCCAACAGGGAACACTATTCAAACAATAAACCAACATTCAAGCACAATGTGCTATTTCCTGGGTCTTAGGCATACAGGACCCAAAAAACCCAAGTATAGGCCTATTTATCTTGTCTGTGGCTTAAAGTCACATTTCAAGAAGCAGGGAAGAGGAAGGTAATAGGTCGTGAAACGCAGTTCTGAAGTTGCTTAATCACCTCATACATCAAATCACGATTGAGTCAGGACACTGATGTTAAAGTGAAGTCTAAAAGCGTGAAAACTACGTGACTATTTGGGATCCTTAGGGAAATTAAGTCTTCGTTAGATCGCGCCTCATAGGTAGTGTCTTGTCTCAGTCTTATCATGGTCCCTCTGCAAACGAAATTGTTCAGCTCCTCTAAGAATTAGTATTTATCCATCATGCCTCATTGTTGGATTAAATATATTAATAAAATCCTCATCCAACTTGATAGGTCTAGGGTGGAGCCCCAAATATATAAGTTTTACAAGAACTTAAAACATTCCCATAATCAGGCAAATGTAGTCAAAATTTGGAAGCATTACAGCAGAAGATATATAACTGCTGAACTTAACCTTGGATGCAGGGAACAGCTTCCCAAGCCAACTTCCAGTAGGGGCCAGAGGGTTTTGAAGAAGCTGTCCATGTGGTCCTTTGGTCTTGTCTTCTGGTGCCTTTACATATTGTAAATCCACATGGTTCCCTTTTTAAATTAATTAATTATTATTTTTTTTTTTACTTTAAGTTCTGGGATACTTGTGCAGAATGTGCAGGTTTGTTACATAGGTATACATGTGCCATCGTGGTTTGCTGCACCCATTAACCCGTCATCTAGGTTTTAAGCCCAACATGTATTGGGTATTTGTCCTGATGCTCTCCCTCCCCTTGTCCCCCACCTGCTGACAGGCCCAGTGTCTGATGTCCCCCTCTCCATGTCCATGTGTTCTCATTGTTCAGTTCCCACATACCAGTGAGAACATGTGGTGTTTGGTTTTCTGTCCTGTGTTAGTTTGCTGAGGATGATGGTTTCCAGCTTCATCCATGTCCCTGCAAAGGACATGAACTCATTCTTTTTTATGGCTGCATAGTATTCCATGTGTATATGTGCCACATTTTCTTTATTCAGTCTATCATTGATGGGCATTTGGGTTGGTTCCAAGTGTTTCCTATTGTAAATAGTGCCACAATAAACATATATGTGCCTGAGTCTTATAGTAGAATGATTTATAATCATTTAAGTATATACCCAGCAATGGGATTCCTGGGTCATATGATATTTCTGGTTCTAGATCCTTGTGGAATCACCACACTGTCTTCCACAAAGGATTCCCTATTTAATAAATGGTGTTGGGAAAACTGGCTACCCATATGCAGAAAACAGAAACTGGATCTCTTCCTTACACCTTATACAAACATTAACTAGAGATGGATTAAAGACCTAAACATAAAACCTAAAGCCTTAAACACCCTAGAAGAAAACCTAGGCAATACTACTCAGGACACAGGCATGGGCAAAGACTTCATGATTAAAACACCAAAAGCAGTTGCAGCAAAAACCAAAACTGACAAATGGGATGGTTCTCTTTATCTCACTGGATTCCTGGTCCCATGTGCCATAGTGCTGGGGCTTGTACTTCAATGGCAAAATTTCTTCTTTACCTCTCCCTTTGGGAACTGTCTTTGCCAAATGATCTTGATTTGCTGGACTTCCAATTGATCTTGATTTGCTGATCTGATTTTCTCCTTTCCAGTCCACATCAGCCCAAGGAGCTGTACACAGGCATATGTACATTCTTGCATCCCAAGAGGCATGGCTCACAATAATTGTGGTAGAAATAATCACGATGTCATAATATGGTTGCGCTGACTCCTCACATGGACCATGCTTCTCACCTTCTACCATTATCAAGGGCTGATTTTCTCCATCAACATGTAATTTTTAAAGTAGGTAACATGTTTCATGAACTCAATAAACAAAGGAAGATACATGGTAAATGATTTTGATAAATTTTTCACTAATTGTAGACAAATTCCTAGTATGTATGGTCTTAGCGATGGGGAAGGGAGGAGGAAGAATAGATTCTCCTATTTGCTATATCTTGAAGTTATACAATACTTTCAGATGAATCTGTTTCTGAGTCATGTTTCTGTGTGAACTATAAGGAGGAAAAGCCAGATCTAAAAGAGGATACAGGACACACCTGCACTGTTAAATGATACCATAAAAGCCTATGCAGGAAAGTGGATAGATACTCAAGTAAGACCAAAAGGCATGCCTTCTGATGACAACCTCTACATGGTCACGTATTATAGATGTGTTTTATGAAGCTGTACAACAATTTCCCAGAGGATTTGTCACCTTCACCCACTACCCTCTGCTGCTCTACTGACACCCACAGTTTCTCTCCTGAGCCACCTGCATCTTTACTGACACAGCATCGCCCTCATGGTGAGTTCTACAGGCTTCTCTCCACCCACCTTGTCGTCTTTGGTCCTTTCCTTCCCTTTCATACTTAGTCTTCCTCTTTCTTCTGGTACTTTTTTATGTTTCCGGCTCTCCCTTCTTCACCCTCGCATCCTCCTTTTAAGCATTAACAGTGCCCCCAGGCCAGCACCAATGTGCTGGTTCTCCGATCACGGTTCCTTGCGTGTTTTTGCCTTTGTTGTCCCCAGTTGCCTGTCCCCTCTCCTCCCTCTCCTACGCTCCTGCTCTTCTTGCTCCCTTCCTTGTTGCTTTCCTCAGAGCACACAGGCTGACAGAATGGGGACACTGAATACAGTTGCAATAATGTCAGCAGCTCAGGGGAGAAAAACGAAAAGGAGAAAAAGGGGGGAAAAAGCAACGGTTTTAATTAGATATCCATGCCACGGACTCACACTTAATATGCAAATTTTTATCCCTTCCATTGTTAAGTGAAATGAGAGTTTGATTTAAATGTGAAAATGGCTGGGAGATGAGGAAGGGTAATTAAGTAGCAGTAAACTGTAAACCCTGGTTCAGGGTGCCTGTAATAACATATGGAAGCACAGGAATCCTGCTCGCTGGAGGGAGGGGTGCCTTGGCTTAACAGTCCTCTCGCTCGATGACGATGATGGCACACACACTTTTATGCACATCTAGTGGATTCTGGTTCAAAAGCCGCTTCACATCCCTTATAGCTGAGCCTCACAGCAATATTCACAGGAGTGCAGGGGTGACTGATGAGTTCCATTGTATGGATGGGAACTAGAGGCTCAAAAATGGTAGGTGACTTATTAAAGGTCCCTGACAGTAGAGTCACCTGGGGTCTCCCCACTATTCTACACTGCCAGTGTAGAAGCTAGCACTACACTTGGGATATAGGCACTAAGGAAACTGATTGATTACAAAAGCAACGTTGAAGAACCTGAGTTTAAAAATACTTTTGAATCTCCATTTGCTGATGACGTTTTATTGGAACTTTGAGGCTACAGCTTTTTCCTGAGGTGTCAGGAAAGTTGCTATCCTATCTCAAAGGTTCTCCTTGGTGTCACTATTAGTATCTGGAACCAACATAGAACTTGGAAAACTGAAATTCACAGTAGTCAGTGCAGGTAGTAAGTACCATTACTTCTACTGATAGAATGTATCGATCACCTATGCATTGTCAGGCAGCATACATTTTCCTGTACCTACTATCGCATTTGGTGCTTTACTTACAAGAATACAATTCCAGTAGAAAATAAAATCTAACAATGCATTTTAAAATATGCATTAATTGTCTGAAATTATTTTCAAGAATGAAAAAAGTGTCAATATTATAACTGAGGAACTCCGAAAATTTAAAAAGCAAGGAGTTTAATAAAACTTTAACATTTATGTATAATCTCTAAATAAGTGAGATCTCTCTGAAAATAGAAGTTAGCATTATACCTAAAAGAAAAACCACTAGAGGCAATTTCATGAAAACAGAATGAAGACAAAGGACGCTAGTTACAATTATTAATATTCAATATTTTTCAGAAATTTAGCCAATGCAACAAGGTAGAAAAAAAGGAATACATAGAAAAATCGTCGTATTTAAAATTGATATGGTTTTCTACCTTAATAACCCAAAGGCTGTACATATTTTATCTTGTTTGCAAAACTGAAGAAAATACAGATGTGGTAGTTATCTCTTAGAGTAATCTCGCATATTAAAGATGTAAAGCTATCTTTTATGCACCTTTGTTAAAAGCAAGGAGAGAGATCTGCTTCTAAATTGTATTGAAATAGAAGACCCAAATACATCTCTCAGCTTCTCACTAAAATAACTTGCAAAAACTTGGAAAAAAAATGATACTCATACTTTTTGGAAAAGTAAGATTGAAGAATAATCTAGTTCCTAAAATTAATCATAAACAATACTAATAAGGAAGATAGACTTGATTTAATTAATAGAGACAATGTTCAAATGGCATGACTTATCTCTATGAAGCAAAGATTGCAAAGAAGACAGGAAGTAAGTATATACCTCCATAGCTATCATTACCCTTACCCAGATAATAAAGCTTCGAACAAAAGTGAGACCTGAGCAGCCATTAGTAATACAAGCGCTGACTTGGACGGATGCTTTCGTGCTTTACTAATGACTAACAAGTCACCTCAAAATTTAGTGGCTCTGAGCAATACATATTTATTATCTCACACTATATCTGTGGGTCAGGAATTCAGAGCTGTGTCTGTTTTGGTCCAGGCTTTTGCATAAGGGCACAGTCATGATGTCACTTGGTGCTGCAGTCATTTGAACATTGACTAGGGCTGGAGTATCCACTTCCAAGGAGACTTGCAGGCTCCAGGCTCCAGGCTGGCAGGTTCGTGGAGATTTTTGGCAGGAGTTACTCACCACAAGAACTCTCTGTGTCATCATGGCATGGCCTGGCCTGGCAGCTGGCTGCTCTCGAAATGATTTGCTGGAGAGAAAGGGTAAGACTCAGGGCAAGGGTGGCCTTTATGACTTGGCTGGGGAGCCACATGCCACCATGCGGCTGTATGCCATGGTCATGCAGACCAGCACTGGTGCAACATGGTAGAGAGTACTCAAGGGCATGGATATCAGGAGGCAGGGTCACGGTGGGACCCCCCTGCAGGCCACCCTCATAGACTTTCTAAGCAAACACAATGAGCTTGCAATACCAAACCAGCTTCAAACCAGGCGAGCCAGTGAGAGGCCCCCAAGCCCTAAATTATTCAAATTCTTCAACCATTACCATGCATCAGAGATCCCAGAGGACAAGGAAAAGTATCATTTCATAAAGCAGAGGTATAACAGGTGGAAGCTAGAGACTGTGAAATAAACCAGGAGCTCTGCATCCTAATAAATATTTCAAGAGTGGCATTATAACAGGACTCAAACTTACTCAAACAGCAGAGAGTAGGGCCAAGGCACATCCACTTACCACATAGATTATACCACTTTTGAGAATGAGTGTTGAGAAAAAAGGAAAATAAAGACTAATCACAAAACTTCCAGGAAGAGTGTACTTTAAAAAATGACTTCTATTGTACAGCAATGTGAATGCACTTAATTCATGTGACTGAACCGTACACTTAAAAAGCTTAAAGTGGTAACTTACATGTTATGTGCACCTTATCACAATAAAAAAAATGGCTTCCAGAACACTAATTAAAATTTTAGACAGCCATCTGACAACCCCAGCAGAATCAGAAAAGTGCGACCTTCAGGAAAAGACTTAAGGGGCAGAAGCTGGAAAAGAATGACACAGACCAGAGCCTAAGAAGAAAAGTTGTTGAGACGAATGAAAATGTCCAATTAGTTAGATATGAAGGGCAAGCAAGCGGCCTTAAAACAGCGACAAAATTTAAATCTCCTTCAGAAGTAAAATATATTAGATGCGCGGCACCAAAAAATAAAATTAACAGAATGAATTTCAAACCTGAGCAGCTCTCCCAGAATATGGGAGAAAAGACAGCAGGCGATCAAGAGAGCAAGAGAAAGACGAAGGATATGAAGAAAACAGCAGAAAGAGCCAACACATGTGAAACTAAGTTTCCTCTCAATGAGCTACAACAGAACCAAGCATTAAATATTTAATACATGCCTGCTTTCTGCCAAAAAAAAAAAAAAATCTGCATGTGCCTAATAACAGGCTTATTGTACATTAGGGGAAATCAGTTAGAAGAGACACATCACAACTCCAGGAAAGAACCCCACAGATAAAGGTATATCTTCTTATCTTCACACAGAAAATGGATTACTCAAACAATTACAACTATCAGAAAAGAGGGCCTCAGCCAGCTCTGCGTCATCACTAAATGCCAAATATAATGAAGTGGTAACCACAGGAGTTTTGAGGGTAAAGACTGTGACCTTTGGATTTTATACACAGGAAATACGCCAATTACATTTGACAACAACAAAAACCTCTTTGCAGGTAAACACTTCTTGAAGAATGGTCTGTGTTGTTTATGATTTTATCTCTAGCACTAGTCCAGCTATTGTTGCAAAACAGGTTTTCAATAAATGTTTATCACCTGCAGAAAGACATAGCCTAAGAATCAGAAAACACAACAATCACACATCTTTTTAGTAAAACATCTTGAAATGTATTCCAACAAACTTAAAATGAAGCAAAGAGAAAAGCTAACTAGTGTTATCTACAAGGGAATCATAATATGAAAGGCTACAGGCACCTGATTAAAGAATGAGGTGGAAGAATTGTTATAAATCTGATAATTAAGCTAAATGAAAATGCCAATGTCTCAACATGTAAACCTGGATTATGAGTTCAAAATGTGATTTTGAAAGTCTGAGAAACACAGTGCCAAGACAGGAAGGAGGAGAGAAGGAGGCTGTCACAATTCTTGTCTCCCGTAGAGGAAGTGAGGAAACATTTACTCAGCTTAAATAATGAGACTCAGGTGCAAATGCTCCTGCAAAATGTACATCTAATTACCAATATAAAAATATCGTATATTTATTTCAAGAAACTATAGAGGATAAAATCAAAGAAAATGTGTTTTAAATAGCACAGCATACAAAACAAGAAAGCTACTAGACAGAACAAAAAGAGGAAAACAAAAAACTGATGAGAAACAATCACACCAGTTTTAATAATACCTGCAAGTGGGTTAAACTCCCCATTATAATGAAAAAAAAAAAAAAGCTTAAATTGGATTAAAAAAAAGATAACAGAATATTATGTGGGAAAGTTTGGAACTCCCTAAAGACTTGTTGACGGTTTTGACCAAAATGCCGATAATTATATGAACAATAAGGTCCAGGTCGAGGTAGTCCCAGATGGAGATGAGGAACTTGGGAAGTGGAGCAAAGGTGACTCTTGTTATGTTTCAGCAAAGAGACTGGTGGCATTTTGTCCCTACCCTAGAGATTTGTGGAACTTTGAACTTGAGAGAGATGATTTAGGGTAGCTGGTAGAAGAAATTTCTAAGCAGCAAAGCATTCGAGAGGTGACTGGGGTGCTGTTAAAGGGGAATTTTTCAGTTCATTCGTTTTAAAAGGGAAACAGAGCCTAAAAGTTCAGTTTTAAAAGGGAAACAGAGCATAAAAGTTCAGAAAATTTGCAGCCTGACTATGTGATAGAAAAAAAAAGAAATTTTATAGGGAGAAATTCAAATTGGGTGCAGAAATTTGCATACATAGAAAGGAGTCTAATGTTAATTCCCAAGACCATGAGAAAAATATCTCCAGGGTATGTCAGAGAACTTCATAGCAGCCCTTCCCATCATAGGCTCAGAGATTCGGGAGGAAAAGGTGGTTTTATGGACTGGGCCCAGAGTCCCTATGTTATATGTAGCCCAGGGACTCGATGCCCTGTGTCCCAGCTGTTCCACCGTGGCTGAAAGGAGCCAACGTACAGCTTAGACTGTGGCTTTGGAGGGTGGAAGCCCCAAGCCTTGGCAGTTTCCATGTGGTGTTGAGCCTGCAGGTGCACAGAAATCAAGAATTAGGGTTTGGGGACCTTTGCCTAAATTTCAGAAGTTGTATGAAAACGCTTGGATGCTCAGGCAAAAGTTTGCTGCAGGGGTGGGGCCTTCATGGAGAACCTCTGTCAGAGCAGTGCAGAAGGAAAATATGGGGTCAGAGCCCCACCCAAAGCCCCTTCTTGGGCACTGCCTAGTCGAGCTGTGAGAAGAGGACTACTGTCCTCCAGATCCCAAAATGATAGATCCACCAACACTGTGTGCCTGGAAAAGCAACAGACACTCAATGTCAGCCCATGAAAGCACCCAAGAGGGAGTCTGCACCCTGCAAACCCACAGGGTCAGAGCTGCCCAAGACCATGGGAACCCTCCTCTTATATCAGCATGACCTGGAAGTGAAACCTAGAGTCAAAGCAGATCATTTTGGAGCTTTAAAATTTGACTGCCCCACTGGATTTTGGACTTGCATGGGCCCTGTACCCCTTTGTTTCAGCCAATTTCTCCCATTTAGAATGACTGTGTTTACCCAATACCTGTACCCCCATTGTATCTGGGAAGTAACTAACTTGCTTTTGATTTTACAGACTCATAGATGGAAGGGTCTTGCTCAGATGAGACTTTGGACTGTGGACTTTCGTGTTAATGTTGAAATAAGTCAAGACTTTGAGGGACCGTTGGGAAGACATGATGGGTGTTGAAATGTGAAGACATGAGATTTGGAGGGGCCGGGGTGGAAAGATATGGTTTGGCTGTGTCCCTACCCAAATCTCATCTTGAATTGTATCTCTCGGAATTCCCATGTGTTCTGGGAGGGAATCAGGGGCAGGTAATTGAATCATAGGGGTCAGTTTTTCCTGTGCTATTCTCATGATAGTGAATTAAGTCTCACAGGATCTGATGGGTTTATCAGGGTTTCTGCTTTTGCTTCTTTCTCATTTTTTCTTGCTGCCACCATGTAAGAAGTGCCTTTCACCTCCTGCCATGATTCTTATAACTTTAACTGTAAGTCCAATTAAACCTCTTTTTCTTCCCAGTCTCAGGTATATCTTTATCAGCAATGTAAACATGAACTAATACACATACATATACACAAATCAGCTACTAGTAATAGAAAATAACTTTTCAATCTGATAAAAATCATCTGTAACAAAAACGTACACATAATACTATTCTTAATGAGGAAAATGAAATGTTTTCCTCTAATCAGAAATTAGACAAGGATATCAGTATTACAACTTATTTTAATATCATGTTATTGGAGAACTTAGCCAGTACAATAAGACAAGAAAAATTAATAAGGAGCATATTTATTGGTATGAAAGAGTAAAACTATCTCTTCATAGAGGACATAACATTTATGTAAAAAATCTTAAGTATCTAAAAAGTGCACTAGAATCAAGGAATAAATTTAGCAGTGTCACACTATGCAAGGTCAATATAAAAGAGTCAATTGTATTTATATGTATTTTCAATGAACAATTGAGATTTAAAAATTTCTTTTATAATACTTTGAAAATATGAAATAATTTGGAACTATACACTGAAAGCCATAAAACATTGTTGAGAAAAATTAGCGAAGACCTTAATAAATGGAAGAATATATTTTCAAGATTGGAAAACTCAATACTATTAAGATGACAACTGTTCCAAAACTGACATATAATTTAAATCCATTCCCAATCAAAATCTCAGCACATTTTTTGGTAGATGTTGTCAAACTGATTATAAAATTATATGAAAATACAAAGACGTAGATTGGCCACTATTTTGAAAAAGAACAAGGCTGGCAATTTACATTGTCTGATTTCAAAACATTAACAGTGATTGTAATCAAAAGCGTATGGCTACAGGCATAAGAATAGACATTTAGATGAATAGGAAATAAGAGAAATTCTCATAAAGAAATCAAACAAATGGTCAACTGATTTTCAACAAAGAAACTAAGGTAATTCATTAGTAAAAGGATTGTGTTTTCAACAGATGCTTTTGGATTACCTGTAGAGCTACATAGAAAAAAGTGAATCATGTTACTTCATACCATACACATAAACTAACTCACATGGATCTTACAGCTAAATAAAAAAGTTACAGTTCTAAAACATCTAGAAAAAACAGAATACAACCTTTATAACCTCAGGTTAGGTGTGAAATACTGATAAATTGGACTTCATCCAAATTTACAACTGGATTCCTTTAGAAGTATCCTTTAGAAGCATCATTAAGAAAATGAGAAGGCAAAGCATAGGCTAAGAGAAATTATTCTGAATACATACAACTGGCATAGGGCATGTATCTAGAATATATAAGTAACAATTATAACTCCATAATAGAAGATAAACAACCCAATTAGAAATAGCCAGAAGATTTCAACCACTACTTCACAAAATTAGATATACCAATGGCCAATGAGCATCTGAAAAATATGCTCAAACTCATTAATCCTCAGAGAAAAGCAACTCAAAACCAAATATGTTTTAGCCTACACAGCTATTAGAATAGATAATATTCAAAAGACAGGATACTATATACTGACAAGCATGTGGAACAGCTATAGTGCTTATAGGAATACAAATTGGTATAACCACTTTGGAAAATAGTTTGGTGGCTTTTTGTAAAGTTAAGTATAAACTTACTATATGACTTACCAATTCTGCTTCTAAGTATTTACTCAAGAAAACTATAAATATATGCTCAGGAAAAGGCCTGTATATACTTGTTTATAGCAGCTGTACTCATAATAGCCAAAAAGTAGAAACAACCAAATGTCCACCCAACTGGCAAATGAGTAAACAAACAGTGGTATAGTCATATAATAGAATACCATTTAGCAATTTAAAAAACCACACACAACATGAATAAAACTCAAAAGCTGAGTGAAAGAATCCAGAAACAGGAGTATAATTCTAAAATTATACAAAATTTAACATTTTTCCAGAGACTAAATATGTGTGTAGAGTGCAATATATAGTTCATATACACATTTTTCTAAAGATATATTTGTGTTATATAGAATATATATACATATAGAAAGCATATACATATTTTGCTTAATATATACATTATATATATGTGTATATACACATATGTCTAATATATAATAGCAGAAAACATATCAGTGTTTGCCTCAAGTTGAAGGTGGAGATAAGTTTTGGGAAGAAGAATTTTTTAAAAAGGGAAGTTTTTGAGGTAATGGTAATATGATGCATTTGATTGGGATGGCGATTATATAGATATATAAATTTGTCAAAACTCATCAAAAACCGCAGTAATTTAAATTATGACCGCAATATTTTTAAAATAAAAAGGCCATGTTCTTCCCTGATGTTCACTGTCTGTTTAGCCTTCATGATTCGCCCTTCATATACTTCTCAAACCTCATAACATATCAAGGTATAGATGTTCTCTTGGTTTGTAGCCCTAATGTTAAGCAGAACAATGAGTTGTGCTGATTCATGAAGAAGTTAAGAGAAGAAGCCTATTTGGTTTATGTTAGGAATCTGAGAAAATTATTGTGGAAAGAGAAAAGCAGATAAGGGAAGACAGTGGAGATCTAGATAGCACAGAATTCTCACGGAAAGTGGAAGGGAAAGAGAAAAGACTGCCATAATTTTTAATTATTTAGTCAGTGAAATAGAAAGCTTGGCAAAAAGGCAGCATCCAACTATTTTACTATCTGTGATGGAAAACATTAGTCTTTTGGGGCACACTTTGAAGATTTGAGTACAGATTTTGCTTAGATTAACTTTTTTTTTTTTTATTGGTGGGTATGATCAAATGTGTTTCCATGGAAAGCAATGTCATAAGGGTACCATCAACAAATGAGTTCAATTTTATTTGAATTACAACGACGTCATACTTCATCTTTCAGTAACAAAAAATGAATTTTATCTTTTGAAGTACACCATGCAATTTCCTATTTTCACATCTTTTCTCTTATCTCCATTGCCTAGAATATTTCTCTTTGCATCTACCTCAACCATTTCATTTTCTTTCTTTTGAATAATTTCTGAATCAATGTTTAGAGTCAGATTAGTAGTCACCTCTTCCAGGAAGCCACCCCTGATTCTTTCACATTTAACAGCTGAAGTTAAATGATCTCCTGTGAACATACATGATGAATATATTACTAATGCACTCACTTTTATTGTGCTATAATTATATGCTATTATGTCTGAGTCTCTCACTAAACTGAGCTTCCTGGGGAAAACTATAATTTTATTTTTTCTTCTGTGTCAAGCACAGTACCTAACAGGTAGCAAGCACCCACTAATTCTTTCTTGAATGACTGGACAAGTGCATATATGAATAAAAAATTGAAGCAATGTTGTTTCCAGGTGTAATACATTTAGCTAAAGTCTCCATTTCCTTCTGCGTAAAATGTGTATGCTACCCTCTATCTATATGTTATTTTTAATTATTTAGTTATTTTGTCTGCCTTTTGACAGAAGGCCTTAAGGAAAACCAAGATTAAGTCAAAGTGGCATATCAATAAACTTAAAGGATGCCTTTGGTGATAACTATGATGACAATGAGGATATGACATGGCATGGTTTTATGATATTGACACTTATATTGACTTATAGTCAAACATGCCAAAATCAAAAGTTGAGACAGTCCAGCAAGTGTGGAAGGCTTGAAAGGTATCCACAACCAGGCACAGCAATGGGCAAAGGCTGATGCCACAGAGCTTGAAGGATCAGTAACTCTTATGAATGAAGGCAGGTGAGGAGAGAGGAAGTATCAGGATAAGGTGATTTGAGACAGCAACACTAGGGGATATGGATGTGTGGTCAAGCCCTATACTTCAGCAGAGACTGCTTTTCTTTGTCGATTCCTGCTGGGTACTGGAGGGCGTGGGCTCTCAGGAGTATAATTCCAGCTAGAGGCAGCCTCTGAAGTTTCTTTACCCCTTAGGCAGAACCAGCAGTGCAGGAATATCAGGAGATTCTTAAAATATGACTCAATATGTTATTGCCAAACTGCCTTTGTTCCAAGAGCTTTCATGTCTTCTGGAACAGAAAATCCTGCCAAAAAATTACGGAGTGCTGTAGAAAGTTTGGGACTCGGTGAGGAGGAAAAATCAGAAGGGTGCAAGGTACAGGAGAGAAAGAGGAGTGGGTAGAATTCCAAACATCTTGCTCTCTGATGTGCCAGAGCGCCACAGCCCTATGATGCCCTGCAAAAAAGTGGCTCAGTTCTTCACTGGCAGCACTGGCAACATTCCGAAGTGCCCAAGGAAGACAAACCCTTTCATTGCAGCTGCAATTACTGCACCTGGTTCCATTTGTGCAGGGGCTCAGTGGAGCAGGAGAGGCCCAGGATGAAACAATTTAGACTGCAACAGTGTGAAGAGCAGAGGTGAGCTGAGCAGAGCTTGTTGGGAAAGGAAGAGAACTGGACAAGCAGGGGACCAGTGGTTCTGCTTATATCAATGATTGTATGAAACCTTTCTCTTAGGAAGCAAAATCATCCAGGGTATCATTAAAACCAAACTATTTTCAGCACCTCAAGGGGGTTACTCTCACCATTAAGGGATTCTGGAGTGTGAAAATTTGATAGTATTAAAAAAAATAACACAAGGTAGCGGGCAGGGAAGGAAAAACAAAAGATAGGCAGAAAGGACTTCATTGATTACCTTCTTTGATTAAGGAGGCTTCACCCTTTGTAGGCTACAAGGAGGGAAACGGGGTGGGGAGAGTTGGGCTACAATTTAGGTGTTCTGTGGGAGAGCAAACTCCTTACCTCCTCATTCAACTCCAGTCCTTGTTATTGTGTGAGTCAATCACAGCCTTCAGTTGCAAAGCCCAGATTAAAAGTGACAATCAACTGCTTTTGCTTCACGAGATCACTTTCTCCTGATCCTACTCAAATCCAGTGGACGTTCCCTCACCAAGACTTGAACATTTGTAAGACTGGAGAGCCCACTCCAATTAAATTCCTACAAGCAACTGTTGGTTGGTTTTCTTCCCCTTTTCCTCCTTCTGAATACCATACAAAGAAGCAGCTTATTAGCCATGATTACTACCTTTAAACTGGGGAGGAATGAACTTCCTCACACTACCACCATTTCTAGAGTTATTCTTCAACCTCGGGCATGGGGGAGCTAAGACTCAGCATAGTTGAGGTTTATGATGTCAGGTGCTCTTGGAAGAAAGCAGGAAGAGCCTGCAGACAGGGAAGGTCAAACTTCTGGTTTCACACAGAGAAATGAATGATGTAAGATGGTAAGGTCACTTGTCAATTTGTCAAAATCAAACTGTATGTGTTGAGGTAGGTCATTTCAATTCTTGTTATGCATGTTCTTAGTAAAGGTAATGAGCTTTCCAGCACAAGTCATAGGTTTCTGACAAAAAAGTAATTGGATAGGAATTGAAAAACATCTTCCAGATCACAGATCACCATGTATGTCTAAAAGCCTAGACTAGCGAGAGCCTCAGTATTTGGTTAAAACTTAATATAAGTAAAACCTCAGCAGTAAGTTCAGTTGGCATCCAAGGCTAACAGTGATGGTGGGGAAAATGGAAGAATGCTTGAGGGATAAGTGCAACTTCCTGCAGGCTCCTAACAGACAGGGCTTGAAGTGCCTTCTCCAGACAGCCTTCACTCTGTACATCAGATTTTCCTTTCACTGCACAGGTAGCTTCCTGGGTCTGGGAACTTGCCTGTTTCCACTGTGTTCCCCTTTTTTTTCTGGCATGCTACAGGATCGATACAAGATGGACACATATGTGTGCATCCATTCAGTAGTCACTTTTTGATCACCTTTGAAATGCAAGTCATTGTGTTCTTGTGAATACGTAAGCCCCAGGTACCATACCAGCTCCCAAATAGCCTAAGGACAGGGAGATGCAAGGGATGATTCTGGCCAGGATGGAGCACATCTTCCCGAGGAAAGGTTAGTGAATCAATGGAACAAAGCAAAGTAATTGCTCTTCATAAAGTTTTTCCAGAGTAGTGAGAGCCTGATCATAACAGAGGCTGGATTTAAGTCACTCATTGTGGTATCCTCAACACTTTTTTCACGGTAGGCACGCGTGCATTACATAAACAGTGTGCACTTGGTGCACTGAGTTGGCGATGACCTCCTGGTGCTATTTACTCCATGACTCAGAGCCAGAGCCAAGGTGTCTTTCTCAGCCTGATTGTAGCTAGTTTAGATGTAGAACCTCTTCTGCAGCCCCCCAAAGTTCTAAATCAAGCCACAAGGTCTTCAACCCATGGTGGGGACAGTGGTCTTAAGTAGTTAATTGATGACTCCAGGCAGCCACTACACTATGTCTTTTACATATGAAAGAGGTCTTTTCAGAGCTGTTTAGGCACCAGTCACCTTGTGGTACAACGTAGGTGTCTCTGGCTCCCAGTTTCCAGCAGAGATTATGTTCTACTTGGCTCAGTTAGATACTGCCCTCTACATGGCATGTGAATTTAATCAGAGCTACTTTGGCTCTAAGTGATGGAAACCTAATTTAAAACAGCTTAAACAAGAAAAGGTGACATAGGAATTTTACCCTAGGGATGTAGAGATTTTTAGAAAGAAGTATAAATGGCTTTGAAAAAGGAACACCAAGTGTGGCAGGTGCACAGAGCTGGACCCTGAGGTCGTTTAAATCTACTATCAAGGGTGATCATCCAGGAGGGAAGGAGGAAACAAACCCTTCTGAGGTTCCTTCAACATCTGACCAGATGAAGGAGCTCAGGGTCTGAATTAAAGTGCATTATCTCCAGAGGTGGCTGCAGTGTGTTAGGGTGGAACCAGGCTGCTTATTATTTTCTATTGAGCCCACTTTTTTCATTCAGCAGCAAGAGTCACTGCGGACCCACTGCTGAGGCCAATTAGATCTACAGTACTTGTAAAGCTAGTCTCAATTTTATCAGCGTCTGACTGATTTCAATAGCATAATTTGATATAGCAATTGCATAGAGAAGGCTTTACAACATACAGCAGGCAGTACTGGGTGCCTTTCCAATTGTAATTTTACTTTTGAGTTAGTTGGGCTTTTCATTTGCTATGATATATGTTAATATCAATTCTTATATTATAATCTAGAAAGTATTCGGAATAGATGCTATCGGAATCCATCCTCCCTTCCTCCATATGGGAAGCCTATTATTACTAATTAGTTTCTGGTTTCTAGGTGGGGAAATAGAGACAGAGGTTTAGTCAATTGCAGATTTACATAGAGAATGAGTGGATCAGAAATGAGATGATCTTAGTTAAACCCAGACAATCAACATCTTATTTCCAAGCCCTCTTACTTGAAACTCTTTTGCTATTTCCCAGTGCTATCATAATAAAGACAAACTCTTTTTTTTAATTATTTTTTTACTTTAAGTTCCTGGATACATATGCAGAACGTGCGGGTTTGTTATATAGGTAAACAAGTGCCATGGTTGTTTGCTGCACCTATCAACCCATCACCAAGGTTTTAAACCCCACATGCATTAGCTATTTGTCCTGATACTTCCCCTCCCATTGCCCCCACCCTCAACAGGCCCCATTGTATGATGCTCCCCTCCCTGTTTCCCTGTGTTCTCGTTGTTCAACACCCACTTATAAGTGAGAACGTGCGGTGTTTGGTTTTCTGCTCCCCTGCTAGTTTGCGAGGATGATGGCTTCCAGCTTCACCCATTTCCCTGCGAAGGACCAGACTCTTTAAAGAGTGGTAGGTGATCTGGTCTGCGACTATCCCATCTCAGGCCACTGTCTCTCTTACTTTCTGTGTATTCAAGACACAGCTCTTTTTTTCTTGAAGAGCCAGCTCCAGCACACCTCAGCACACTTGAATGTGCTGTTCCCTGACGGGAAGCCTTCTACTGAGCCCAGAACTGGATACATCCAGCCTGGATACATCCCAGTTCCCCTCCTCCCTCACTTCTGTTAATCTTCCGGTGTCAGTTCAAATGTCACTGTCTCAGGGAAAACTCACCCTAGGCTAAATCATGCCTCCCTTTTTTTCATCTTCACAGAAGCTACCATACTTTGAGATGCCGTGGTCCTGATCACCTGATAAATAGCTATCTACGCCCCTCATTAGAACATAGGCTCCATCTAGGCAGAAACTGTCTATCTTACATACCATTGTTCCTAAAGGGAAAGCAAATGGTTTTAGTGTATCAAATAAGTGAATGAATGAGTGCATAAGAGACAAAGATAGACAAGGCTCTACAACAGACGGTAGGCAGCATTTCCAGTTCCAATTTTACATTTGAGTTAGTTGGTTTTTCACTTGATATGATACAAATAAAATCCATTCTCATATTTATTCTCTAAAAACCCTAGTGAAGAAGCTAAGCATCATTTCCATGCAAGCCTAATTTCCAGCTGTCTCATTTCTGACATGCAGTTTCTCAATTCAGTGTGAAGATTATTAAGTAGACATTATGGTCACCTATCAAGAATCACAGCTCACAGCTCAAGACATCATGATTGTTTGTCGTAAGATGAGTTATTTCACCTGAGACTTTAGAAAAAGAACCCCAGGTAATTATTATTTATATCTTAGTGAGGGTTTTCTGCCTCGGAGAGGGAAGACAGGGTTCATTACAAAGGCATTATGAATCTATACTTCTGAGACTTCCAGGGTTAGGTTAGCACTCTGGGATGTGGGTCAGGGCCATCAGCTGCACAATGATACTTGCTGAAGACATCCCTCTTCTAGGATAGCTTGCTCTGCCCTCCTCCTGCTTGCACAAAAGAACTTCAGCCTCCCAAGAAAGAGATTCTCAGGAATTTATGACTCAATCAACTCACCCAAAAGGAGCATAAACAGGATTAGTTTTAATATTGTTAAGTTGCAAAAATACAGGCATATGTGCATGCCAAAGCAAAAATGTACGCAAGCAAAGGGGGAAAACATATGGGTACCCATATGGCAAAAAGCGCATTGCTAGACCTTCATACACTTCTCATTTACAACAAGAACCAAAGTTAGTGAACATAAATTTGCTTTGCAAAAATGTGAGAGGAACAGCTTGTTTGCCCATAACTGTTCCACTGAGCAAGATATGTATAACCTTGATTTCTCATCTCAGACACCTCTTTCTCACACTCTAGGGATTAATTAGGCTCTAAACATGACTTCAGATTAGAAACAAGACTCCTAGTTGCCTTGGAGAGAGACAAAGAACTAGTGGCAAGACTGGATGATGCAGCAGGTCAACTAATAGTCAAACCCTATTAGTGGATGGAACAGTTACCTGGGATGGCTTAGAAGAGAAATGAGGTTGGGAGGTCTCAGCAGGTTTATTTTAATTGAAGCAGATGAACAACAGGGACCTACAGCAGACAACGGCATGAATGTGGTTTTGATTTGGAGACTGTGCTTTTGTAAGAACAATACTGGGTGGAAGCTAGAAAGTGCCTAGACGTAGGAAGGTAGGTTTGGACTGAGGAAAGGCAAGGCAAGAGTGTGGGTAATCTTCAAAGCCAGGAGCGCACCCTCGGGCACTCCAGATAACAAGGAGAATTTGATTCCATATACCATTTTACGCTATACCTGTTCCAACTTCAAGCTATGGAAGCCATCTTCATATGATATAAAGAGCTCCAGACTTGAAAATCAGAAACTAGGTTATTTTCATAAAGCTACCATTTTAGTTAGCTGTGACTCATTCGTCATTACTTAACCTTTCCATCTGTTTCCCTGCCTGTGAAGCAGGCAAACTATTCTTTCTCTGACCTATTTTAGGAAGCTGCTATAAACTCACTTGAAATGATTCATGTGAAAATATTTTAGAAACAACAAATTCTTATATAAGCATGTGTAAGAATAAGTTAACAGAATACTAGAGACTCATTTTCCTTGTATTTCTATTTTTTAATTGTTTCATTTGAAATAATTATTGATTCACAAGAAGTTGCAAAAATGGTAGAGATAGGTACCAAGCACTATCATCCAGTTCCCCTAATGGTGGCATCTTATGTAACTAAATATGTATATACATATAGTATTATATATAAAGTTTTATTTATAAAGTTATATGTGCCACATTTTCTTTATCCAGTCTATAATTGACAGGCATTTGGGTTGGTTCCAAGTCTTTGCTATTATAAATAGTGCTGCACTAAACATATGTGTGCATGTGCCTCCATAGTAGAATGATTTATAATCCTTTGGGTATATACCAAATATCATTACCCAGTATGGGATTGTCGGGTCAAGCAGTATTCCTGGCTCTAGGTCCCTGAGGAATTGCCATACTGTCTTCCACAATGGTTGAACTAATTTACACTCCCACCAACAATGTAAAAGCATTCCAATTTCTCCACAGTCATCTACTGTTTTCTGACTTTTCAATAATTACCATTCTGACTGGTGTGAGATGGTGGTGTCTCATTGTGGTTTTGATTTGCATTTATCTAATGATCTGTGATGATGAGATTTTTTTATGTGTTTATTGACCGCATAAATGTCTTCTTTTGAGAAGTGTCTGTTGATAACTTTTGCCCACTTTTTAATCGGTTTTCTTTTTTCTTGTAAGCTTAAGTTCCTTGTCAATTCTGGACATTCAATCTTTGTCAGATGGGTAAACTGTAAAAATTTTCTCCCATTCTGCAGGTTCACTCTGATGCTAGTTTCTTTTGCTGTGCAGAAGCTCTTTAGTTTAATTAGATCCCATTTGTCAATTTTGGCTTTTGCTGCAATTGCTTTTGGTGTTTTAATACACCATGGAATACTATGCAGCCATAAAAAAGAATGAGATCATGTCCTCTGCAGGGACATGGGTGAAGCTGAAAGCCATCATTCTCAGCAAAGTAACACAGGAACAGAAAACCAAACAACACATGTTCTCACTCATAAGTGGCAGTTAAATAATGAAAACACCTGGACACAGGGAGGAGAACAACACACACTGGGGCCTGTCAGGGACTAGGGGATAAAGGAAGAGAGAGTATTAGGACAAATACCTAATGCATGTGGGGCTTAAAGCCTAGATGATGGATTAATAGGTGCAGCAAACCACCATGACACGTGTACACCTATGTAGCAAACCTGCACATTCTGCACATGTATTCCAGAACTTAAAGTAAAATAAAAATAAAAATTAAAAATAAATAAAGTTATGAATAATTGCACTGTGGACTTTACTTGGACTTTACTAGTTTTTGCATGTACTTATTTTTATGTATTTGTGTATAGTTTGGCAACATTCAGTCACACTTATAGAGTCATATAGCTACCACTACAATAAACATACAGTTCAGCTCCATCAAGCCAAGGAACTCTCTCCTGCTTTCCTTTCCTTTTGCTGCTCTCACCCCTGGCAACTGCTGGCCTGTTGTGCATATTTATAATTTTGACAACCAAGAATGTTATACAAGTGAGTCATAAAACATGCAACCTTTTGAGACCAACTATTTTTATTCATCACAATGCCTTTCAGGTCCATCCAAGTTGTCAAATGTAAGAATAGTTCATTCCTTTGCATTGCTCTGCAGTATTTCATGGTGTGATTATACCACAGTTTAACCATATACCCAGTGAAGGACATTTGGCTTGTTGCCTATCACAAATTAAGCAGCTGTATTTTTCCCAATCTACCCTCAGGCCAGCGAAATGAGTCACTACATCAAAGACCCCAGCACTGTCAAGGAATAAGAGACAAAGCAAGAGATAAGAAAATAGTAAAACTTATCACTTTTCTCCCAAGG
The DNA here is from genome assembly GCA_004027715.1 of Plecturocebus donacophilus. Taxonomy (NCBI): domain Eukaryota; kingdom Metazoa; phylum Chordata; class Mammalia; order Primates; family Pitheciidae; genus Plecturocebus; species Plecturocebus donacophilus. The sequence continues at coordinate 566 of PVKP010019591.1, read as the reverse complement.
CTGCTGGTGCATTCAGTGAGTTAAAACACACAAAGTGTATACAACATGGCTTGGCATACAGTATGCACTCATCAATACCATCATAACTAGTACCCAAGTTATCTGAATGCTGCATGGCATGGATTCAAAGAATGCATTCGAATGCAAATATGACACAACTACAGTTTGAAAATAACTGTTGAGTTAGTGTTCAACATTATTACCTGCTTTCCATTCATTTTCTCTTATGATCCCTAAAATAAATGGACAAAGTTGGTCCCATTTTGCAGTGAAGGATACTGAGAAAGAGTGAGCTAAATTAACATATCTAAAGTCACTTGGTGTGTTAACAACTCAGCCCAGATCTCATGCTTAGGTTGATAAGACTCTGAAGTCCATGTTCTGCCAATGGGCTAACAACATCATACAACAGGGATCAATACCTATACACAAGGTGGGTCAGTGTATCTTTTATTTGGGGTGCGAAGAACTTCGTGATTTCTTCTAAGATGGTCTACTTAGGAATTTCTACCATGAGAAATGAACACTGTAGCAAAAACAAATGTGGGATCAGTATATTTTCTTTT
>PVKP010019590.1:0-42192 GCA_004027715.1 Plecturocebus donacophilus | reverse complement strand
GCTGACTTGCAGGGTGACGTGAAGGCCACGCAGAGCCACCTCAGGACAGAGGACAGGGGTGTGACCGCCACCCGCGGCAGGACCCGTGGCCTCTAACGCAGCCCTCACTTCTGCTCTGGTCACCACGGGGATGCAGCTCTGATCCTTTTTCCTGTGGACGGAAAGCCGTTGCTGAGGAATCTGACAGAAGCAGAAAATGGCGGCCCCGGAGCGGGAGCGGGCTCAGCCGTTCTGAAGGCCTGTGTGCGGAGGCCGGGACCCACTGCGTGTCCTCCGCGACCGCACAGAGCGGCTGTGCCCGTCCTGCCAGCCCCGTGGTCGCAGCTCCTCTCGGGGAAACGGGCTCCGTGGACCAGGAGCGGAGAAGTGCTTTGATGGCCGCTGTTTTCATCAGACGGCTGCTCAGGGGACCGCCCGCCTCTTTGGGGATCTGGCCTCAGGCGGCCCCGTCGGGAGGGCCGGGTGATGTCCATTATTCAGACGGGAGAGCCCAGGCTGCGGAGTGCACACACTTCCTGGAGCTGCTCGGAAAGCCTGCAGTGACCGTTCACTCGAAGCACTCTGCAGGCCTCCGACACCCAGTACCAAGCCCTGAGGGCGCGCGCGGAGCTCGGGTGGGCCACTGGCCGTCGCCCTTCGGGACGGAGCGGGAGCGCAGCCGGGCCCCACACCGCGTCCGCGTGGCTGGGACTGTCACGGGCCTTCCTAAACACGTCGGCCGCGCGACCTCCACGTACGAATCCGTGGTTCACTTTTCATTCCATTCTCATTCCGTGTTTTCTTTCGGAGCAGAAGAGGGCCGCACATAGGCACGAGCTATTGAAAACACGCTTCCTTCTTTCTGCGTGCTCAGAGTCCGCGCGTGGGGTCCGGCGCTCTCAGCGCCTTCCATAGAAGGGCGTCGTGTGTTTAAACACCGTTGGCGGTCACGGTAGGGAGCCATTCACTTTCCAGTGACGTCTCAGAGGGGTCCCAAGAACGAAGGCCGGCCGCGCACAGACCCCTGACTGGGCTCGCTCCTGGGGAAGGGGGTCCTTGGCTTTGACGCTCGGGGGCGCCGGGAGGGTGCCGGCCCCAGTGACCACGCTGGGTGGTGGCAGGCGGAAGGCCGAGGGCCCCCAGGAGGGTCCCGGTCAGGTCCGGGGTGCGCTCTGCGCTCTGCAAAGCTTTCTTTAGGACAAATGCGGCACGCCGGTGTGAAGGCGCCAGCTCGGGGGCTGCAGGCTGCAGAGTCAGGGGGCCCTTGCCGCCGGGGCCGAGCTGCCGCGCTCCATCGGGGCAGGCGGACCTGGGGTCAGCTCGGAGGGTGACCGGCGTTCCCGCCCCGCTACAGCCGAGCAGGAGCAGGACGGCCTGAGCCCGGCAGGAGTCTCCGGGTGGGCCTGCGGTGGCAGTTGCTAAGACGAAGATGAGAAACATGCAATTCCCAAACCCCTCTTTGCACAGACCACCCGTTCCTCAAAGTGATGATCCTTAATTACGTTTTCAAGCCTTCGGTCAGAAATAATAGCTACACATCATTTAAAGAAAAGCGAAGCAAACGGTGGCCCCGTCTCTGGCCTTAGCTGATATTCAAACAACATAATTTGAGTAATAGGATTAATTTATCCGAACGTTTGACTAGATGACCTTTTGCCGTTTTAAGGCCGGGTCTGCTCTCTTGCCCAGGCTGGAGGGCCGTGGCGCCAGCACTGTCCACCGCAGCTTCGACCCCTGGGCCGGCCGTCCTCGCGCCGCAGCCTCCCGGGTAGCTGAGACCCCAGGCGTGTGTCACCATGCCCGGCTAGCTGATTTTAGTAGAGAGGAGGCCTTACCACGCTGCCCGGGCTGGGCTAGAGCACCTGGGCTCCAGTGATCCTCCCGCCTCCACGTCATCACAGGTGTGACCCCCCACGACAGCCCGGTCTTTTCCAGCACGTTCTGATTCCTGGTCCCAGAGCTAGACCCTTCTTCGTTTGCCCACAGCTCCAGGACCTCAGAACCACTTGGAACCAAAGTACATACACAGCTATTGATGATCTATACACATTCCCACTTAACTAGTCAGTCCAAATATTCCCCTTCATTATAATCTGCTATAAGAGCATTTCTGTCCAAATTCTGCACCCTCGAATCCTACTAATCCTTGCATCAAAGAAAGGATCAAAACATACACAACGTTAGTGTCACTGAGTTCAGAAACCACATCCGTTTCCCCGTATAGGAGGACGACAGAGCACCCAGCACGTGAGGCCCAGTGGGACCCCCACTCCTGCTGGTCAGGGCCTCCATCCCGGGCTCTCCCGACTGCGTGCGTTCCTGCGCTCCTGGCCAGACTCTCAGCGCTCGCTGGGTCACCTGGACTCATTGCAGAGGCAGGCAGTGGCCGCTGAGTCACAGGGTCACAGGGTCACTGGAGGCTGCCAGCCCTGCAGGGTGGGGCCGGCTTCATCACGGAGCCACCAGACCCAGGGATCTGTTAGCTGGCATCTGGAAAAAGCCCAGCACTCAGGAAGTTTACCCAGAACCTAGGAAAACCTGCATGGTAATAATTTTCCATATCAAGTTATAGAACTTTCTACTCCCTTGTTAAAAGGATGGAGACACTCTGTGCCCAAGTAGAAATTTGCATGGCAGCTGCTTGCTGGGCGTTACGTGAAAAATAAACTCTTTGACTTTCATCTTCAGTTAAGGCTGTCAGAAGCTAGTTTTAACCAGCACAAGGAAGGAAAATTTTATTAGCAAAGAAGTACAGTTAAATTGTCTAAGTGTGTGTGTATGTGTGTGTCAGAAAAAGTATTTACAATTTTTTAAAATAATTCAAGTATTTTGATGACAGTCACACCGTCACACCATCGATTAGACTTGCGATCCATAGTTGCCAAATGCCGATTGTCTTAAGCCACGTTGGCTTACCCTGCAAGACAGCGTCAGGGAGGGAAAGTCCAGAGAAAGACACAGCAAAGCCGAGATAAACACTGCCCTCTTCCTTAAAGGAAACACCACCAAAGAAAATGGAGCTCATGGTTGGTCATAGGCCTGAGCCATTTTCAGAGCCATTTTCAGCGGTGCTGCCGGTGTGAGGACAGTGACCGCCCTGAGCCGCCGCACCTGCTCCGCCCCAGCTCACCCCTGCCAGCCGCCTTCCCTCAGCCTCCCGGGTAAGATACTGGTCATTCAGGCCCGTCTCTGGCAATGCTCACTACGATCGTGGATCGTTTCTCTTTTGCTTTATTGCATATTTGACTCTGGGTTTTCCTTATCAACTATGTTCTTATAACTATTTTCTTATAACTCTTAGCTATTTTTGGTAATTTTTTTCTCTCTTACAAAGTCAGATTTGGAATCTCTCAGCCACGTTGCTATCAATGGCTATTTCCCTTATCTCTTTGCTGAATCCAGTTTCCAGGGTCATTCATCAGTGTCCTTAAAAGGCATGGTTCTGTGTTTTCATCAGCTTGCGTCTCTGAAAAGTGCTGTGGTGGAGCAGGAAGTGTGTGTGCTTCTGTCTCAGACATTGGATTTAAATTCACCAGCACGTCCCAATCATGTGGCCACAGTCGATTTGTTCAGTATGTCTAAGGCTTGGTTTCCTTGTCTGCAAAAGGAGAGGGCAGTAAAACCTACTTCACAGGATGAAACAGCTCATCTCCTGCACCTGTATCTGCTGTTTGAATAAACACATTGAGAAAGCCCCCTGCGTTTCAGTGCCTGGGGCTCTGGCTGGATGAGACTGGCAGTCTGTGACCTATGCCAGGGTGCAGGTGCTCTGAGATGCCCTCATTCGGGATGGCTCTGAGAATCACTGCATCCATGAATGTGGCCAGCTGAAGGCCACGGGGACAGAGCCACGCCAAGCTCCGTGGACAATCATGGGTTATTATGTCTTAAATTACGTGTTTACATTTTATTTTCTGTAGAAAACTGTTCACGATGTATATCCCGAAGGCTTCCTGACTAGAACACACGTGTAGATGTCACGTCAGTGCCTCGGTTCCCGCAGGGCTTGTCTGGTGCTTTGTGGTTCTTCAGAGCCGGAGAACGCCACATCTCAGACGCCCAACATTTTCGCCCAGGCCACGACCCGCAGGTTTCCCTGTTCAGGAAGCCGCCTGTGAGCAGGTGCTCCTGGGGACCCATTCACCAAAACCTCTCTCCAGCCAGACTTTGCACTTCGCTGACTTCCAGGTAACAGCGTTTTTAAAAGGATGTTTTCCCGGAGGTTCTCGGCCCACCCAGTGAGAGGCTGTTATTGTCTGTTTTATTAAATGCGTGTGCTTTGATCACTGTAGGATTCTGCATTCACACTTGCTTCTGAGGTCCGAGACGAGAGGGCCGCACGACAGAACGGTGTGAGCCATGCTGCCGGTGAGGCCGGAGGAGTGTGCGCGCACAGCTGTTCCCACCTCCGGGTTAACGCAGCACACTTTGCTGCCCACTTTTATTGAATAAGAAATAGGAAAATACCTGACTTTTCCCAAGTTGTGTCTGGACTGTTTCCTCAGTTCACATGGAACGGTTTCCAGAACAAGGCACATTAACAGGGTATAGACTATCGCCCGTGTAAAATGCGTTGACTTAGATTTCCTGACTTTGTGGTGGCGTGAAAGTGACAAGCATTCCGTAGAAACTGTTCTGCTGTCCACTTTCAGTAAGATATTCCACAGATCACACGAGAGCTCAACAGTAACATCAGCTGGGCTTTGTGGGAGACGATTCCGCCCAGCTGTGGGCTGACGTGTGCTCTGAGCGTGTTTAAGGCAGGCCAGGCCAGGCCTGATGCTCCCCAGGGAGGGGTGCTAAGTGCGTTTTCTGCTCACGGTATTTCCAACGTATGCACTGGGTTTACGGAGACACAACCCCATGGTAAGCCGAGTGTCTGCATGTCGGGGTCAGGAAATCTTTTATCATCCTCCTTGGCGACGGGAAACTCACAGAAGCCTTGGGGATGACAAAGAACTGGTAAACGGAGCCGACAGAAACCTCAAACAGCCTGAGTTCCGATGGCAACAGCGTCCCCGGCCAACCCAGGTTGCCACAGGGCAGCCCTATGCAGGGTGAAAGGTTGTGACCTCTTCTCCAGCTCTGCCGGCTGCAGTGCACGACCTCACTGGGGTCCCAGCGTCCCAGCCCTCAGGGCACCGTCTGGAAATGAGAGACCCAAAGATCCACTTTACTTTTAAAATTACAGCATCCTAAGAGTGAGTTGTCAGTCCTGGCAGGCCATTCACATAATGGCGCTATGGCATTGCCTCTGTGCCATGCTCTAAGGTGTATTCGCTTTTACTTCCATGAAGTTGCTGTTATATTTATTTATTTATTTTTAAAAGCACCTCATTTTCTTCCAGCTCTATAGCATAAAATTGACAATGTGATGATTTGATATATTGTGTACCATGTGAAACGATCACAATCAAGTTAACTAAGACATCCATTGCCTCACGTAGTGACCTGGGGGTGCACGCACACGCGCGCACACACACACACACACACACACACACACACACAGGCATGGTGAGAGCACTGAATTTCTACCCTCTTAGCAACTTTCAAGTATGCAATACAGTATCATTCACCATAGTCACCCACTGCCCCTTAGATCCCCAGGACTTGGTCACCTGCATAACTGAAGCGTTGCACCTTTGACCAATGTCACCTCATTTCCTCACCCAGCCCAGCCGCTGGGAACTACCATCTACTCTCGATTTCTCTGAGTTTGACTTTATTAGCTTCTACATACAAATTAGATCATGTGGTATTTGTATTTCTATGTCTGGCTTACTTCACTTAACATAATGTTCTCCAGGTTCATCTGTGTTGTTACAAATGGCAGAATTTCCTTCTTTTTAAAGGCTAAATAATATTTCCTTCTATGTACGTATCGCATTTTCTTTACGCAGTCTTCCTTTGTTGGACACAGATTGATCACGCCTTGGCTAAGTGAAGCGTGGCGCAGTAACATGGAGAGCAGACATCTCCACACAGTGATTTTCTTTCCTTTGAATAGACACGCAAGGGAGACGCTGGATCATATGGTAGTTCTATTTTTAATTTTTTGAGGAAACTCCATATTGTTTTCCATATGGCTGCACCAACTTACACTCACACCAACAGCACGCAAGGCTTCCCTTTCTACCACTGCCTCCCCTAAAGTTGTTACTTTTTTGTCTTTTTGATAGTAGTTCCAACAAGTGTGAATTAATAGCTCATTTTGCTTTTAATTTGCATTTTTCTGATGATTACGATATTGAACTTTTTTTTGAAAGAAAGAAAAATAAAAGAAAGAAAGTGGAAAAGAAAGAAAAAAAAGAATGAAAGAGGGAAAGAAATAGGAAGGGAAAGAGGGAGAGAGAATGGGATTCTTGTTTTATTGCCCAGGCTAGAATGCAGTCTAAAAATGGGTATTAAAAACTTCTTTTATGCCAATAACTGTGCTTAACAATGGAGACAGGAAGGAATAGGGGATGAAAATAACAAACAAGCAGCCAACCAATATTTTATTTAAACCTGTGAAATGCTATGCAGTTGCTGGGGAGTGATTTACTTCCAGTTATGTGGTCACTTTTAAAATAGGTGTAATGTGATACTGAGAAAAATGTATGTTTTGTGGATTTGTGGAGGAGAGTTCTGTAAATATTTGTTAAGTCTAGTTGTTCCAGGTCTGAGTTCAAGTCCTGGATATCCTTGTTGATTTTCTATCTCGTTGATCTGTGTAATATTGACAGTGCAGTGTTAAAGTCTCCCACTGTTATTGTGTGGGAGTCTAAGTCTCTTTGTAAGTCATTAAGAACTTGCTCTATGTATCTGGGTGCTCCCGTATTTGGTGAACTTTTTTCTTATACCTATTGACCATTTGTATGCCTCTCTTGAGAAATATCTTTTAGGTTTTTTGCACATTTTTAAATTGGGTCTCTCTGGATCTTTTTCTTTATTTTATTTTATTTTTATTATTTTTTATACAGTATCTGGCTCTGTTGCCCAGGCTGGAGTGCAGTGGCATGATCGCAGGTCACTGCAACCTCCATCTCCTGGGCTCAGGTGACGCTCCCACTTCAGCCTCCGAGTAGCTGGGACCACAGGCGCATACCACCACACCAGGCTAATTTTTGTATTTTTTTTTTTTGGAGAGATGGGGTTTTTCCGTGTTACCCAGGCTGGTCTTGAACTCCTGAACTCAAGCCATCCACCCACCACAGCCTCCCAGAGATCTGGGATTACGGGCATGAGCCACACGCCTGCCTAGTCCTTTGTTTTCCTGTGATTGACTTGAGTTCCTTACATAGTTTGGATACTAACTCTGTATAAGATGGATGGTTTGCAATTATTTTCTCCCATTCTGTAGATTGTCTGTTCACTCTCCTGATCACTTCCTTTGTGTGGGCAGAAGTTTTTTGGTTTGATGTAATCCCATTTGTCCATTTTCACTTTTTTTGCCTTGTGGTTTTAGTGTCATATCAAATAAACTCATTATCAGTGTCAAGGAGTTTTTTCTCTCTGTTTTCTTCAAGTAGTGTTACCATCTCAGATCCTATGTTTATGACTTTAACCCATTTTGAGCTGATTTTTGTGTATGCTGTAAGAAGAGGTCCAATTTTGTTCTTTTTCATGTGGCTATTTGGCTTTCCCAACACCATTTATTGAAGAGATTATTCTTTCCCCACTGTGTGTTCTTGATACCTTTGTCAGAAATCAGTTGACTACAGATGCATGGATTTTTTTCAAGTCTCTCTATTCTGTCCCATTGGTCTGTGAGTCTGTTTTTGTGCCAGTGCCATGCAGTTTGGTTACTGCAGCTTTGTGGTATACTTTGAAGTCAGGTGGTGTGATGCACCCAGCTTTCTGTTGCTGTTTTTATTGTTGTTTGTTGTCTTTTTCTTGCTCAAGATGCTTTTGGCTCTTCAGCATCTTTTGTGGTTTCATACGAATTTAAAAATGCTTTTTTAAAATTTCTGTGAAGAACACCATTGGTACTTTGAAAGGAATTACATTGAATCTGTAGACTGCTTTGGGTAGAATGGACATTTTAACAATATAAATTCTTCCAGTTCATTAACAAGGGATATCATTCCATTTATCTGTATCCTCTTCAATTTCTTTCATCAGTGTTTTGCAGTTTTCAGTGTAGATATTTTTCACCTTCTTGGTTAAATTTGTTCCTATGTGTCTTAATTTTTCATCGCTGTTATAAATAGGACTCTGTTTTCTCTCCCCCCTTTTATCTATTTCTAGTTTTGTATCATTGTGATTAGAAAAGATACTTCATATGGCTTCATCTTCTTAAATTTGTTAAGACTTGTTTGTGACCTAATATAGGATCTATCCTGGAATATGTTTCTCACGAGCTTGAGAAGAGTGTATTCCGCTGCTGTTGGATGGAATGTTCAGTACATGTCTGTTACATCCATTTAGTCTGTAATGTTCTTTAGGATCTCTGTTTGCTTATTGATTTTCTGCCTGGATGATTTATTCATTGTTGGAAGTGGAGTACTGAAGTTCCCTACTATTATCACATTGCGATTTCTTCCTTCAGTTCTGTTAACACTGACTTTATACATTTAAAGTGCTCTAATGTGGAGTGCATATGTATTTGTAACTGTTATATCCTCTCAATCAATTGACCTTATTATCATTATACAGTGCCCTTCTTTGTCTCTGGTTTCAGTTTATTACTTAAAGTCTGTAAGTATAGCCCCCTGATCTCCTTTGGTTACCATTTGTATAGAGTATTTTTTTGTTTCCCTTTACTTTCAGCCTGTAAGCAGCATAGATTTGCATCTTGTTTTAATATCCCTTCAGCCACTTTATGTCCTTTGCCAGGAGAAGTTAACCATTTACATTTAAAGTAGTTATTGGTAAGTAAGGATGTACTATCGCCACTTTGTTAATTGTTTCTGGTTGTTCTGTATCTCCTTTCTTCCTCACTTGCTGTCTTCCTTTATGATTTGATCATTTTTTCAGTGGTATGCTTGATTCCTTTCTCTTTATCATTTTGTTTCTACTATAAACATCACTGTCCTTTTGAAAATTTATGTATGTGAGGAGACTTTTTTCTCTTTCTGCTTTCAATATTCTCTATTCATCTTTCATTTTTAAGAATTTGACTGTAATGTGTCTCTCTGAAGACCTTTTTGTGTTTAACCTTTTTGTGATTTCTTTGGGCTTCATGCATCTAGCTGTTCCTTCCAGTCTCAAGATTTGGAAAGTTTTTGTCATTATTTCTTTAAATTAGCTATCTGCCCCATTTCTCTTTCCCTGCTTCTTTTGGAATGATCATCATGCATATATTGACTTGTTTGATGGTGTCTCTTAGTCCTATAGAGTTTCTTCACTCTTTTGTTGTTGTTCTGCTGGGTAATTTCAATCAACCTGTCTTTGATTTCGCTGATGCTTCCTTCTGCTTGTTCGAGTTTCCTTATTGAAGCTCTCTACGGAATTTTTCAGTTCAGTCATTTTTCCTTCAGCTTCAGACTTTCTATTTGGTTATTTTTAATGATTTCTATCTATTTCTTAAGTTCTCATTTATCTTGTATATTTCCTGATTTCATTCAGTTGTCTATCTGTGTCCTCTTGTCATTCATTGAGGTTCTTTAATATGATTGTTTTGAATTATTTGCCAGGCAGTTCATATATCTCCATTTCTTTAGAGTTGTTGGGTCCAGAGCTTGGGGCTGCAGGGGCTAGTCTGCCCCTAACATTATTGGAGGTGGGCCTGGTTCTGGGGCCCATGGCAAAGTCAGATGCTTGCCACAGCCCCATCTGCCCCCTACCCCAGAGGGTAGAAGCCTGTGTCCTGTGCTGTGCTGTGCAGGCTTTGCTGGAGGTGTGGCATGGGTAACATAAAACTGTCTTTCCTGCCCTCTTAAACACATTTTTTTTCTTTTTTCCACCAAGTACTTTGGTATCTCATATTAGCCCTTGTGAAAGTATTTTCATATGTGGATCATTGTCCAAGTTGATATTTCTGTAAGGAGAAGAGCACTGGAAACTCCCATTCCACCATCTTGCTAACATCACTTCTTCTACACAGCTGTTTTTAAACCCTGCATTTTTATAATTAACTGAAATTTATTGTGTAACCTACATATACAACACCTACTTTATAAAATCACTACATTGTTCTTAATGTTCTGACAAGAATCTTCCTGTTTAGAGAGATTCAGAAAATGTACATTCGTGCTTTCAACAATAACAGGGAATACCTACCTCCCCATTATATACACCTGCCATAAATATCAGATATTTCCTCCATAACAGTAGAATAGTGGGACCAGAGTTGCTATTTTTCAGAATCTTTTGTAATTCTTGATATTTTAGCATATATGTTAAGAGTATGATATTTAAAAGAAAATCAAATATCAATTGGTAAATTTATATCTACATCCAGAAATATCCATTTTGTAAGAGTATATATGTCTGAGACTCCATTTTAAAAGAAAATAACAGGCCAAACAAAAACAGATCAAATCTTTTTGAGCAAAAAATGATTTGTAAGAAACAAGTGACAAGCAGATTGAAGATGATGGATAAAGTTCACAATTATAATCTTTATTCTTCCAACAGAATTATGCACATTTGGTTTTTAAGAGAGAAAAAAAGTATTAGAGAAGTTCTTCATTTTATCTGAGCCAAAAACAGACTTCCCTTCACAATAACGATTAAACTTCATTAATCTGATGTTGTTCCACTATATAAATGCATTTCAAAAATGAATTTTAAAATAATAATCATCATAATTTTAAAACCCAAGCCTTCACTTTATTTTTAGTTGTCTAAACTTAGCCTGAGCCCTCTGGCTGGTTTTCATAAGCTTGAAAACAAGCCAGTCTCTTTAGAAAAAGATTTTCTTTTCCTTAGGGAGTTCATGGCTCAGGAGATCAGTAACAGGATATACAGACTTTTTTTGCGGATTGCACGTAATCCCTGAGCTACCCTAGTTTGAAGCTTTAGAGAAATGCGCAGTAAATTGAGTGCTGGACACGCGTTGTGCGTGGTTTGATCTGTGAGATTCAGCTCGGCCGCCATCATGCAGTCAGCACTGAGTCAAGGTGTGTCAGATGGAGGAAGGAGGAACTGCTGAGCGCGCGTGCCGGAACGGAAACGCCGCGGGTCCTCTGAGGAAGGGAGTGCTGGGAACGGAAACGTGTCCTCTGAGAAGGCGTCTAGCGGCCACCCTGGCGCAGGTAACGAGTCAGCGTGACAGAGATGGATGACTGAGGGCCCAGAGCCTTCAGCACAGACGGTCCTCCTCGGCCTGGCTGCGCAGTTTCAATTTCCGGGGCCCTCGGCCTGGGCGCGTGGTTCACTTCCGGGGCTCTTGGCCTGGCTGCGTGGTTCACTTCCGGGGCCGAGGTGACAGCATTGCAGGGAAGGGGAGGCCACGCGGGGGGAGTCTCCTCCGGGGCCTGCAGCAGCCCCAGGCACGCCCTGAATTACCCCTGTCCTCAGACCCACGGAAACAATCATGCATTGTTACTGTGAATAGCATCCAAGAGTGAGAAGTGGGAAGGGTATTTTCTAAGGAAAAAGGCAGAAAAGCTCAGTGTGCCAAGATTTTAGGGCTTCTAACAAATTGGAGGGATTCCATAGATTTACCTAAAAGTAATTTGGCCCAATAAAATTTGCTTGGTCTGAGAAAACTACAAAACTCTTCGCACTTAATGAAATCCCAGCCAGCACAGCACTAATAAATCTAACCTCATCTTTCAAAACTGTGTTTTTGGACTGGAGAACTTCATAATATTGGATGGAATCCACAGTAAACTGATTCTTCTGAAGGCTTTAGTGAATGTGTGGTCCTTTATTATGTAAACCGCACACAGTTTGGTTTGTTAGGGTTTTGAAATTAAATCAGAGCTCAAAGTATGTTGACTAGGATAGATACTTGTGTGAAACATATTAATTAATGCTCACAGAGAATAAATGCCAGGTAGGCTGTTATTCTAAAAAAATCTCACAATCAGCTTATTAATTCAATATGAATATGGTGTCTTTAATCTTTATATAGTGACTCTTTGCTTTCGAGATGTCATTGTGCTTATAAACTGCCTTTGACACACATCTGTAAGAGATCCATGAAGAAACAGCACTGAAGGGAGTCAGGTGAGGCTGGGGATTGTTGGTCAACCAAAGGAACCGCTAGAAGAAAATACTTTTATACTCTTTACTGCAAGTCTTATAATTAAAGCAAATACCTGAATCAGAATTCACGTCTCTAAGGAGAAAACTCTTCATGTAAGACTCGGCAGTGTGCTATGGAAAGCAGTGATTTTCCAGGGGGCAACTCGTCTTTAGCAATGCTTCACACATGGAACTCGGAATTCAGGCTGCTCGGCCGCGTGGGCCAGAATGGGGTGTGGAAGACACGGGTGGATGTGGAAGGAGGAAGTGGGACCCTGGGTGTTTCCTAGAGGAAGAGAAACCTGTTTCAGGTTGGCTGATGTGGGAGGGCGTGGGCAGCAATGAGGGTTGCTGAAGGAGGCAGACACCGTTGAAACGCAGGTGAGTTCGGGATGAAGCGTAAGTGCAGAACCCGCTTGGGGTGTGTGTCCCTAGAAACGTGCTTGCACAACGTGTGGGCTGTAGGAGACAAAGGCATTATAGGATGCAGCATGGTCGGTATTCCACCTCACTAGGCATCACTGCAAAAAAAATCAATTCACTAATTTCCTTTTGCTCCTGCAGGTGGTTTCTCTGTCCTGCTTTTACTGGTTTTGTCCCCGTGGCATGCCCTCCAGCCAGTGCCAGCTTTCTAACGTGGTGTTCACCTTGCTTTGCCATTCTGGGTATCATGCAGATGAGGTGTCTTCCCTTTGTTTATTTTGAGACCGGTCTGTATCTGGGTCACTATTCATGTAACTGCTTTGTCAACTACACCTGAAGGCTGTGGCTCGCAGAGCAGTCGCGGAAGCCTCCTCAGAGCACACAGCACACAATGGCCATCCAGCCCGCCCTGCAAACCTGTAGGAATATGGCGAATGGGAATGCTGTCATCTCGTGGGTCAGAGTGGCTTTGGATAATCACAGTTTCAATCCTGATACTGCCATCAAGTTCATTTGTAATTTTGGAGCAGTCATTTATATTCCCTGTCTGGCCAGGCCCAGTGGCGCATGCATGTAATCTCAGCACTTTGAGAGTCTCAGGTGGAAGAATTGCTTAAGCCCAGGAGTTTAAGACCAACCTAGGCAACACAGGAAGAACCCGTCTCTATAAAAAATTAAAAATTAGCCAGGCATGGTGGTGCATGCTTGTAGTCTCAGCTGCTCGTGAGGCTGAGGTGGGAGAATTACTTAAAACTGGGATCCAGAGGTTCAGGCTGCAATGAGCCATGACTGTGCCACTGCACTTTAGCCTGGGTAACAGAGTAAGATCCTGTTCCAAAAACAAGACTATTTGCAACTTGTTCGTCAGAAATGCAAACAATGAATGTCAGTTGAGCCAAATACTGATTGCTAAGCCAAAAAAAAAAAAAATAGTAGACTTACTCATTGTTGTTATTTCATACAGAAACTTAAAGGTACTAAAAAGATGTCAACAGGATACCTACCTGAGCCCAGGCTGGCCAAGGAAATTAGAAGGTATCAGGTACCTTTGCAGACAGCATTGCCTGCCTGCACAGGAGTCACCCACTTGTACATCCCAAATCCACCTCAAACTCAGCGATCTCTGATCAAGTGCAGCCCCTTCAAATGGCTCCTGATGACCCCGACCTTCTGTGAATGCCCTGCTTCTGTGATGTGACCATCCCCCATCCGGTTACACTGACCATGTCTTCTGTCTTCGTTCTCATGGTCCATTTTCTACCTAAATACTCTTAACACCCCTCCTTTCTCCACACCTGCTCACCCCAGCCGTCATCTCATGCTTGTGTTGGCCCAGGTTTAACTCTCAGCATTCCTGTGAAATAAAGACGGTTCAGCTAGAGTTGCTAGTGTGGGCCTTGGGGTGAATTCTCAGTACGGCTGTTTCATTTAGTTGATGGTATTCCTAGTGCCTCAGGAAAATCAAAATAATGAACAAAGTTAATACAGCAAGAGGCAGCATATCAGGAAGACTGGGTTTGTCAAAGTTTCTGATGGCTTTGCCAGACATTCGTACAATGCTCCCCTAGTCACTACAGGGACCTGGTGACAAAGCACATGAGCCATTTGTCAAAAATCATCTACTGCTGCACTAGCACAAGTGGATGCCACCCAGTGGCTCAAACTAAACCCTGCCTGTGTCCTGCTAGCTGGTAAGTCACGCTTCCAATGTGCAAACAACTGCCTTGAGCAGTAAGTTCTACCCCTTACTTTTTCAAAGTTAGGTAAGATCTCTCCTGTAGGGAGAAACTTTGTTACAAAGTAGCATTCCAGCACACTACTTCTTAAGAAAGTTCAAGGAAATCAACTATCTGACCAAATGTTATTGGACTAAAAACACCTGGGGAATCCCAGCCCCCCACTCTCAGGGTCCCTTCAGACTCCATCAAACCTCCTTTCTCCTCCTTAGTTACCCAAATCATTCAGTGAAGAATCAATGAAAGAGGTAAGTGAGACATTCCCAGTCACAAACCTAGGACGTGGGAAAGCCAGGTCCCAGTCCAAGTCCACACAAAGCCAAAGTTGCGCCCCATGCTCTGTGTCATACCCTTGAATCAGTCTGAAAATAGCCTGTGTTAGTCAGTAAGGAGAAGAGTCTAACCTGAACCCAGGTAGTCATCACAACTGATGGCATTTTTCAGAGGTAATACTTGTAGCATCAACTGTAGCATAAGTATGAAATCACAAGGAATACAACATCAGGGTCCCAGGATGAGGACTCATCAATAAAGCTTTCTTAGGAGCCACACTCCACCTGCGCTCGTACAGAGCAGGCCCCCGACAGCAGAACACAGCTTCTCTCCAAACGCACGCAGAGCACTCTCCAGGACAGAGCACACGTTCAGCCACGGAACAAGTTCCAGCAAACTTAACAAGACTGAAATCATAACAATCACCTTTTAAAAAACAGTGATATTAAATTAGAAACCAATAACAGGAGGAAAGCAGGAAAATTCAAAACTGTGGAAATTCATGCATTTTTAAACAACCAATGGGCCAAAGAAAATTTTTAAATTAAATACCATGAAATAAACAAAAGTATTTTCATCCTCCCCAAAAGTTTTATGCAGCACAAGCAGTTCTGAGTAAAAAGTTTTCAATGATGAATGCCTATATTTAAAGAAAAGATCTCAAACAAACAAACTGGATAAACTAGAAGAAACGGATAATTTTCTAGAAACGTACAATCTACCAAGACCAAATCATCAAGAAAGATATCTGAACAGACCAATAACAAACAAGAGAATCAGTAATCAAAAATCTCCCGTCAAGGAAAAGCCCATGATCAGATGGCTTCAGGCTTGAATTCTAACAAACATCCAAAGAAGAATTAATACCAATATTTAAATTATTCCAAAAACTGAAGTTAGAGGGAATACTTCCAAATTGATTTTATGAGCCTAGCATCATCCTGATACCAAAGTCAAAGACACCACAAGAAAATGATAGTCCAGTATCTCTGAGGAACATATATACAAAATTCACCATAAAATACTAGGCAAATAAATTCAACAACAAATTAAAAAGATTACATGTCATGACCTTGTGGGATTATCCAGCAGATACAGGATTGGTTTAACAAACAAAAATCAATTGATGATATCCCCCTTTAACAGAATGAAAAATTAAAAACTTCCTCTCCTCTCAATAAATACAGAAAAAAACATTTGATCAAATTCAGCTCCCTTTTATGATTGAAAACTCAGCAAAGGGGGTTTAGAAGAAAATTTCCTCAACATAATCAAGACCATTTATGAAAATTGTAGCTAACAGCATAGTCAGTGGGGGAAAATGGAAAGATTTATCTCTAAAATCCAAAAGAAGATAAGGATGCCCACTCTTACCATTTATTTTCAACATAGTTCTGAAAGTACTAGCATGAGCAGTCAGACGAGAAAAACAAATAAAAGATTAAAATCAGAAAGTTAGAAGTGAAAACATCTCTATTGTGGATGACGTGATCTGGTATGTAGAAAACCCTAAAAATTACACACACATACACACACACACACACACAGTTAGAACTAATAAATGAATTCAGTAAAGTTGCTGGATACTAAATCAACATCCAAAAATTAGTTTATCCTACATGAATATTGACCTATCCAAAAAGAAATCAGGAAACTATTCCATTTATGATAGCCTCAAAAAGCATGAAATACTTAGGAATAATTAAACAAGGAGTTGAAAGATATGTACCCTATGTGTATAATTAGTTCAACCATTGTGAAAGACAGTGTGGCGATTCCTCGAAGATCCAGAATCGGAAATACCATTTGACCCAGCAATCCCATTACTGGGTATATACGCAAAGGATTATAAGTCATTCTACTATAAAGACACATGCACATGTATGTTTACTGCAGCACTATTTGCAAGAGCAAAGACTTGAAACCAACCCAAATGTCCATCAATGATAGGCTGGATAAAGAAAATGTGGTACATATATACCATGGAACACTATACAGCCATAAAAAAGAATGAGTTCATGTCCTTTGAAGGGACATGGATGAAGCTGGAAGGCATCATCCTCAGCAAACTAACACAGGAACAGAAAACCAAACACTGCATGTTCTCACTTATAAGTGGGAGTTGAACAATAAGAGCACATGGACACAGAGAAGGGAACATCACACACTGGAGCATGTTGAGGGGGTGAGGATCAAGGGAAGGAGGGGCATTAGGACAAATACCTAATGCATGTGGGGCTTAAAACTTAGAAGATGGGTTCATAGGTGCAGCAAACCACCATGGCACATGTATACCTATGTAACAAACCTGCATGTTCTGCACATGTATCCCAGAACTTAAAGTAAAATAAAAATAAAAATAAAGAAAGATATGTACCCTAAAAACTATAAAACATCAATGAAATAGAAAGAAATTGAAGAAGACACAAATAAATGGGAAGCTATTGTATGTTCATGGATTGAAAGAATTAATATTGTTAAAATGTTCATAATACCCAAAGTGATATATAGATTCAATGCAATGCCTATCAAAATTTCAGTGGCATTTCCCACAGATATTTAAAAAATCCTAAAATCCATATGGAACCATAAAAGACCACAAATAACCAAAGCAAGCCTAAGAAAGAACAATGAAGTTGGAGGCATCACACTTCCTGATTTCCAATTATATTAGAAAGCTAAAGTAATCTAAACAGCATGGCACTGGCATAAAAACAGACACATATGACAATGGAACAAAAAAAAAGAGCCCAGAAATAAGCCTTGGTCAACTAATTTTTAACAAGGGCACCAAGAAGACCCAATAGGGAAAGGATAGTCTTGTCAATAAATTGTGCTAGGAAAACTGAATACCCACACGCAAAATAATGAAATTAGATCTTTATCTTGCACACGCACAAAAACAAACTCAGAATGGATTAAAGTGCTGAAACCGCAAATCTCTAGGAAAACAATAGGTTTTGCTCCTTGACATTGGACTTGGCAATGAGTTTTTTAACTGAACACTTACAGCACAGGCAACAAAAGCAAAAATAAACAAATGGGATTACATCAAACTAAAAAGTTCCACACAGCAAAGAAAACTATAAAAAAAAAAAAAAAGACAACCTACAGATTAGAAAAAAATATTTGTGCACCATATATCTAATAAGGGTTTGATATCCAAAAAATATAAGAAACTTACACAACTAAATAACAACCAAAAAAAACCCCATGATCAATCTTGACCCCCAGTGTGGTGATTGGGAGGTGGGGCTTTGGGGAAGTGATCAATGCCCTCATAAAAGAGGCTTCAGAGAGAGTTCATACCCATGCTGCCCTCGGACCCTCCCTCCGTGTGAGGACACAGCCGCGTCTCCTTCAAAAGCAGCTGCAGCAGCAAGGAACCACCTTGGATGGAACCCCTGGGGCCTCACCAGACCACCGTCCTGCTGGTGCCTTCATTTTGCACCTCCAGCCTCCAGAGCAGAGACATGAGTCGGAGTCCTTTATAAATTACCCCTTCTGAGTATTTTTTAATAGCAACAGAAACAAACCAAGGCAGCTGGAAAGGAAATGGGTGAGACCACTGGAGGAGAGGCTCACGCAAGACCCTCAATGTGAGGGCACACAGGCTTGGGGGAGAGCTCAAGAGGGCGTCTCATGTCTGCCACATGCTGAGAATATTCCTCCCAGCCACGGAGAACGCAGTGCTCTCGCTGGCAAGAATCCGAGCATTTTAAGAGTTTTATGAACGTGTATTAGGCTGAACCATGTGAAACTGCTATTTGACCATTTTTTATGCAAAAAATGTGGATTTGATAATATTCAACTTTGTGTGTCTTCTTGACATTTCAGTATTTTTATTGTTAAATAAAATTGTTATTATTTTGTTTTTAATACTTCATATTGTTTATATTCATTACTAAATATTTTTCAAATCATAATTCTTTTTTATTTTTGAAATTTGTTATTTTTATTTTAAAAATAACTTACTTCCTTGTATACATAATATTTTTTGTAAATGTTACCCCGTCAATCAGGCTGGAGTGCAATGGCAAGGTCACGGCTCACTGCAGCCTCAACTTCTCAGGCTCAAGGGACCCTGTACCTCAGCCTGCTGAAAAGCTGGGACTACAGGCACATGACATCATGCCCTGCTAACTTTTGTATTTTTGGTAGAGGCAGAGTCTCACCATCTCACCCAGGCTGTTTCGAACTCCAGAACTCAAGCAGTCCTCCTGCCTGGGCCTCACAAAACGCTGGGATGACAGGTGTGAGCTGCTGTGCCTGGCCACATTATACTTTTATAACTCTTTATTCTGTCTTCAGCTCCCCTTTTATTGTAGTTTCATTCTGGTTGTTTTGTTCCTGACAGCTTTGAAGTGGGACGGAAGGGCGAAGGCTGCGGAGGCTTCAGGCCATCAACAGGTAGGACTGAAGCGCTTCACTGCTCACCCCAACGTCTCCGCCAGTGATCAGCGATGAATCTTAAAGATAAAGTAGTCTTTGCAGGGAGAATCATAGCCCCTAAGTGCACGTATTCTCCCCATGATAAAGCGCCCCTGAGCTCCGGGTATGTCACCCACATCACCTGGGCTTGGCTTTGCAGGCACGGGCAGGAATGAACTGCAGGCGGCCCCGGCTCCGGCCGAGTCACGGCTGGGCTGGTTCGGGTGTTCTGGAGTCGGAATCACGTTTTACAAGGAAAGCAGGCAGCAGAGCTTTTTACATGAAATCCTGATGTCTAAAGAATGCCAGCTTACTCTTCAATGCTGTGAGGGCCAAACAGAATGTGTTTATGAGCCGCCTTTGCCCCAGGGCCTCCAGTAGGAGGCCGACAGCTGTGGAGGCCAGCCCTCCGCCATGCGGGTTTCCTAGACATTGGCTTCGCCCAGGAGAGAGCTGCCAGACTGCTGGTAAGAAGCTCACAGATGCTTTTTCCTGGGCAGGATCGCGCAGGTCATTCCTCCTATTTCACAGCGAAATGTACCAAGCAGCGTTTGTTAGGCAGGGAGACGCGGAGGCGGAGGGAGAAGGTGACACAAGAAGGAACAGGGCTCTTCACGGTGACGCGCAGAGGGGCGGCCGGCCGGGGACGGGGCGATCCTCGTGTGAGCCGGCCTGGGTGGAAGCCTCCACATGCCCTTTGCTGCTGAGTTTGGGTCTACATGGAGGCTGCCTCCGGTCTGCCCTTGGATCCGTCACTGCGTGGGACCCACGGACACGGTGGGAGCGGGAACTCCACTGCAGGCAGGATGTGAAGGCGACCGGATCACCCGGCCCACGGCCACGCGGCACCCTCAGGACTGCGCCGGGCTGGCCCACAGCTGAAGGCCCGAGGGCTGCAGTGGAGACAGGAGGCGAGCGGCCTTGTCCTACAGGTGCAGCCGCTGTGCACGTCTCCATCAGCCTGCGTGGGTGCGGGTCAGCCTGCGTGGGTGCGGGTCAGCCTGCGTGGGTGCGGGTCAGCCTGAGTGGGTGCGGGTCAGCCTGCGTGGGTGCGGGTCAGCCTGCGTGGGTGCGGGTCAGCCTGCGTGGGTGGGGGTCAGCCTGTGTGGGTGGGGGTCAGCCTGTGTGGTGGGGTGGTCTCCACGCGTGCTGCTGGAGTGCGGCTGAGGGCGCGTCCACTGTGACATTGTCCGCCATGTCTTCCTCGAATCTCACTTTCAGTCAAAGATAGTAGGAGGAAGCTTTTTTTATTTATTAAAAATTAAAATATTGTGAAACAAGTGACGAAATTCATACACATTTTAATCTAACGTATCAGCGTTCACATAATCATGCTAATGGCAGCTGAATGTTCTGTGGCCTCGGGCTCTGTGGACCCCAGGTCACTGCTCAGCCTTCAGCCACATCCGTAAACTGAGGCCAGGCAACACCTTCCCCACAAGCAGAAGTTTCTTAAAGCCATTTTCTGGAATCCCTATCACGGAGAAGTCTGAGGGGACCCTTCGGAGACTTGGCTCCCCACCGCCCGCCAGGAGTCACTCCGGGTGTGGCCCTCGGTCACAGGAAGGTGCCCAGGAATCTGTCGCGCTGCACAGAGGACCAGGTCTTGGTGTCATCCGTGCAGGCCGGCCCTTCAGATGGCACCTGAGTCCGGGGAGGACGCGGCCTTCGGCTCCCTGTCCCTCACATCCCTTCTGCCCCAGCCCTTCACAGCCGTGGCCGTGGCCATCCGTGGCCGTGGCTATCCGTGGCCGTGGCGTAGTCTCTGCTCTTAGAGGGCTGCACACAGCGTGTGCCCCAGGACCCCCGCCACTGATCACAGCCCAGGTCGTGTCCCCAGCCTCAGTTCCGCCCTGAGCTCTGCACTGAGCGCACTCGTCCACCTCATGTCTCCTCCTGAATGTCCCGTCACCTAAACCTTGATCCCAGACGCAGTCCCAGCTGCTGCCTCGCCCCGCCTGCGGCCGCTCCCACCTGGCTCAGGGCAGCACGGTCCTCCAGGTGCTCGGGCCAGGCGCTGGTGCGCCCTTCATTCCTTTCTCTCTGCACCCCAAATCCGGTCCGACCAGAAAGGCTGTCTGCTCTGCTTTTTAAATGTTTCTGGGAGCCGGGACGCTGCTCACTTGGTTCACGGCAGCAGCACCCAAAGGCTCGTCCTCTTCTGCCCTGAACGGCTGAGAGCAACAGCACGAGCCTGGCGCTCCGGGAGGGCCGCACTTCGGATCTCACTCAGAACACCCATCCCAGTCTTCTCCTGACTCCCTGATCCGTGAGTCTGGTGACTCAGTTCCCTGAGGTGAGTGCGCCTGGAGCACCCGTGGGGGGACCAACGCACAGACGCTTCCCGGAGGAGATGCCGCAGGAGTCTGAAGACGCCTTCTCTCCTGACACAGTGGAAATCAATGCAGGGAACAGGAAGACGCACCGAGGAGGCCTGGCACCTGGCGAGGCGAGCACGGTGCCCTCCCTGCGGCCTGGGCTTGCCCTGCGATGTGAGTGGCTCTGGCAGGGATGGCGTCCTCGCCGTCTCTACTCTAGGCCAGCCCTGTGGGACTCAGGAGGTTTCCAAACCTGCTCCAGGCCCGTTGGGGTTCCTGAAACGCCAGGCGGACATGACGGCGGCGCTGGAGGCCTGCTGGCGGTGGAGTCCCCCGCGTCTCCCTCTGCGAGCTGTGGACTGGGAGTCTCCGTTTGTGGCTTGTCTCTATAATTAATCCGGATTGCACTGCATTGACTGGGGCTCAAATGATGTTGGCAACAATGTCTAATTATTGATGGAGCTAATCAACGTCAAACAGCATTGACTTCATCCTCTCAGGGCTTGTGTCCGTCCACGGATAGGCAGTGTCTGGGCACGGTGCCTCTAGCTAAGGGTGTGACTGACAGAAACCTGTGACACATCACGTCAGGGTCACCTTGTCCAGCAGGCAACGCGGGCACAGTCACCCCAGAGCCCTGAGCACTTCACAGCGAAAGAATGGCCTCAAAGCCGGAAGCATGAGCTACAAACCTAAAATGGACGCGTGGTCACTATGAGTCAAAAAAGTCACTTTTCCACGTAGCCACACGATGGCAGCTGAACGAACATGGTTCTTCATCGATTGTATCCATCGTGCCATGCCGCAGAAGTCTTCCTCTTGCACTTTTCGGCTGTGAGCTTCTAAGTGTCCATCTTCAGCCGCACAGCCTGACCGTTCCTGACCGCTCTGTCTTACCGACTTGGTGTCCAGCAGGTTACTGAGCTCTCCTCAGCACAGCACCAGGTCCTGGGGGACTGGTGACTTCAACAGGTTGATCAGTAGGTTGTGAACGCCACATTTTGACGTGCGGTCTGCTGTGAGGTTTGGTCCCCAAGGCCGGGGAAAGCCTCACAGAGGTCCTCCTCTGGCTGCCATCTTCCAACCCCACCTCGAACCTGCTAAGGCTGCCATTGCCCCGGCTGCCGTCTCCCCACCCCACGTCCCACACTCCAGGCCAGGTTCCATCATCACCAGGAGACCGTCAGTCAAACCCATGTGCTCTCTGCAGCCCCATGATGTTTCTCTGATGTATTTCCACATCAATTTGGAGGTAAGTAAGTTGCTGACTTAAGGTTCTGATATTTTCGTGCTCTTAATCATATTGCCACCGATAACTTAGTTTCTAGATTTGAGTACAAGGCACATCAGCTTCCCTGTCTAATCTTAAATGCTCTGGACATTCCACGCTTGAAAATTAGGTGGTCAGTTTTCAAAATGCAGGAAGGAGCAGAGACAGCCTGATATAAAGATAGAAAGAAAATGGTTAACTCAATCGTTATGCACATTTATCTCTACTGCACAATCATTACAGATCTTTATCTCTTCATTTCCTTAAAGGGAAAAAGTGGAACCACTCAATAGAATTACCAGCTTAGGCAGGTTAGGCATTGATTTGCCAAACCACTCTCTAGATTAATAATAAACTTGAAGTTTCTAGGATGTTGGGATCTAAGATCAATACCTTGTGCCTTTAAAACACATCTTTCACCACGTCCACTCCTATGAAAAGGCATTGTTTTCTGGCTTTCATCCAACACAAGTTACTGTTTTAGAAGGCAGAAATCGTCTATCTCAGCAGATATTAAAATTGCATCGTGGAGAAGGAGTCACGCGTCTCAGGTCTTCACTTGACAAACTTTGTCCTCGGTTCCTCACGGCACCAAATCCGAAAGGCTTGTACCAACCCGCAGGCCTGGCACTGTGCTGAGTAGAGCTTGGTAGCCTATGAAGTACCAAGTCAGTAAAATCGGGCAGCTGATGAACAGGCTGTGCTGTCCGAAGATGGAGACTCTCAGAAGTGAGTAGTCCAAAAGTGCGAAAGGAAGTCTGCGCATCCCTCGTCTCCACCTGGGCAGCACCTTCCTGTGGGTTTTCCCTGACTCTCCTAACAACACTCAATTTTCTCTTTAATATGGTGAACAGTTTGTGTTAGGACAGTCCCAAGTTGAGGCCAAGCGGCACATTTTCTAAAGCTTTGGATTTTTTCTATATATGCTTTAAGACAAAATACAGAAAAGGAACACAGGGGAAAGAATTGCCAGAATGTCTATCACATAATATTGTAACGTTTAAAACGCAGGCCTTATGTATCGTGCAGTGTTGAAAATATCTTCGGAAGCATTGATCGTATTTGCGAGGAAGCCTCACTTTTACTGTAATAAATGTACACGACATAAAATTCAGCACTGTGAGCACTTTTAGGTGCGTGCTTCACTGGCCTGAAGTGCATTCACGCTGCTGTGCAGTCAGCCGCCCCACCCGCCCCCAGGACGCTTTCCCTCTCACGAGGTAGAACTTTGTACTGTTGTTAAACCATCACACTCGCCCCTGCCTCCCCAGGCCCTGCGGCCTTCCTTTCTGTCTCTGTGGATTTGGCTCCTCCAGGGAACGCGGCACAGAAGGAGCCATGTTATGCCCGGCTTGCCACGCGGAATGTAGTGTCTCCAAGCTTCATGTATGTTGGAGCGTGTATCAGAACCTCATTTTCTAAAGGCTGGATAGGGTCCCTTGTGTGCACATTCCACGCTGTGTTCATCTGTTCATTTGTTGATGGGCGGTGAGCGGGTTTCTACCCTTTGAGCATCTTGCAAAGCACTGTTGTGAACAGCAGCGTACACACATCTGTTCAAGTTCCTGTTCCAGTTATTTTCAGCATATAACCAGCAGCGGCACCATGGGCCGTGTGGGGACTCCGTTCAGTTTTCTGAAGAGCCCGATACTGTTCTCCGCAGCGGCTGCACCATGTCACGTTCCCATCAGTGGAAAGAGTTCCAGCTCCTCCACGTCCTGCTCACACTTGCTACTCTGTTCGCTTGGCAAGAGCCACCCCGACAGGCGTGCTGTGGTCCGCGTGGTGGCCTTGATCTGAATTTCCTCTGCTTAGTGATGTCAGGCATCTGTTCGTGTACTTGTCGGCCGTCTGTGTGTCTTCTTTGGAGAAAAGTTCACTCAACTCCTTTGCCCACAGTTTCATTAGGTTGCTCGTTTTCTTTTCTTGTGCTGTAAGAGTCCTTTTGTGTATTCTGGAAATTAATTCCTTATCAGGTTTATAATTTGCAGGTATTTCTTCCAATTATATGGGTTGTCTATCCACTATGCTGATAATTTCCTTTGATCCACACAAGTTTGTATTTTTGATGAAGTCCAATTTATTTCTTCTTTTGTTACCTGTACTTTTGATGTCATACCCAAGAAACCACTGCTAAATTTAATATCCTGAAGATTTTCCCTATGTTTTCTTCTAAGAACTTTATAGGTTTGCTCTTATATTTAGGCCTTTGATCCATTCTGTGTTGTTTTTGTATGTGGTGTGAGGTAAGGGTTCAACTTCATTCTTCTGCATGCACCCAACACCATTCATTGAAAAACCTGTCTAGAAGGTTCTCATTTAAAAAAATAATAATAATATTCAAAGGATGCATTGTTACCAGTTTTTAATTTAAATGTCAATTTTTATATTAAAATACAAAAGTGCTTATCATTTGTAGGCACTTACCCTATGCCAGGCACTATAGCAGACACTTCGTACCCATAATCCCTAAGGCTCGAAAGCCCTGGGAAGTTTATTCTTTCAACAAATATCTGTTCAGTGTCGACTTATTTACCAGCCACTTTTATGAGCACTGATTTAGCATTGATTAAAAAGCAAAAGAAAATCCCTGGTTTCTTGAAGATTAATTCTAGTTGGAGACACAAACAATAAATCAAGAAAATGTAGAGAATTATAGCTAATTAGTCCTGGGGAAATAAAGGAAGGAAAGGTGATAAGGAGTACGGGTCCGTGGGGACTGCAGTTTAAAACCCAAGCCTGAGGGCTCACAGCAGAGGCCTCTGAGTGTGGACCTGGAGCTGGGAGGAAGCCAGCAGGTGCCGTGGGAAGGGCACAGGGTCCACAGCCTGCAGAGCAGGTCCAGGGAGAGCAGGGCCAGGTCGGCTGCAGCAGGGGAGGTCAAAGACAAGGTCAAAGAGTCAGTGGGGCTGGGGACCTGTGCCCTTCCCACGACAGGGCCTGGGAGCTGATTAGAAAGACCTCGAGAGATGGGGTGTCATTCCATCATCTCCCGCACCCCACTTTATGCACCCCACACAGCTTTGAGGTCTGGTATCACGCCAGGATCCCACAGGGAGCAAACCCTGCAGGTGGACAGAGCCCAGGCCAGCCTCTCTCCACGGCCTGCACTTCTTTCCACTGGGTCCTACTAAGCAGTGCAACTTAGGGGACATGGTGACTTTTAGGGTGTTCATTAAATCACAATGTGTTCACTGATGCAGAGTGAAAGAGTAGCTTCTATTTTTTATCACCCAATACAAGGAATGCCGTGCCTTCTGCCTGGAGTGCCCCTCCAGCCCTCTCTGGCTAACTAATTTGTATTCATTTTGCAAGTGCCACGTTCTCCAAGCACTGTCCTTGACCACTGGATCTAAATCAGGCCACTAACCACACCTGCCTGGTCCAGAGCCCTTGTCATACATTGCAATTACATCTTGATCTCCGGCTTTATTCAAGTCACACATTCCACCAACAGTGGGTTGGGAATCCCCAAGACCAGAGCCTGTGACTTGTTCCCAGGGTCTCCAGTGCCACCGCTGCTCCAGGGACACCGCGGATGCGGGGAAAGGCACAGCTTGATGACATGTGCAGGAACATACAACGCCAGAGACAAGCCACATCGCCAAGCCCTGGTAAAATACCGATACCTGGTGTCCAGTTAGCAGAGTGTGATGTTCACACAGCAGCTTCTATTCCATGCCATTGCCGTGTGCCACTCAGCCTGAAAAATGCTTCCTTTCGTCTTGACTCTCGGCCCTAGAGAACACGGCACTCCCTCAATGCCACTGAGCAGGAGATCAGGGACGCGGCTCCCGTAAAACACAGGAACCTTACAATGATGAGCTGTGTTGCAAATCACTCTGTTTTCTCAACAGCCACGTCTTTGATGTGTATCTTTTAGATATAATAAACATACTTTAGGATCAGGTAATGTCCATTAGTTTTAAAAACACACAGGAGTAGATCTGCTTCCTAAAACTCTTTGTCATGATGGAACAGAGGAAGCAGCTCAGTGTGGATGAAGACGACCCTCATGCTCAGGGCCAGGCCCTGGGCCCCGGATCTGCCCTGGGTGCTGTTGGGACTGCTCTTAGGTCTGTTAGGACTTACCTTCGGGGCCGGCTCCCCCCCAGGTGCTGTCGGGACTGAACTCAGGACTCACTGTTAGGACTAACCTTCTTGGACCCAGATACCAGACCTAAGATACTGGGACTGTCTGTCTGAGCATCTTGAAGTCTGTATGATCCCTAAACCTTTTCCCAGCTCAAAATTTTCATGATTCTAATTGTACCACTTTCTGAAATTCCTGGGAATATTGTCATTTGAAATACGATATTGGTAAGGTCTCAAGCTAAAAAATCTTCACAAAAGAGCCTTTTCCCCTTTCCATGTGGGCCATATGGATTTAGAGTTACTTTCAAGTGTAGTAGTAGGGTTTGGGAAGAAAGTGCTTTATTTTTTGAAACAACTAAAGCATTCTTATTATGTGTACTTTGAGCATCTGTGGAAAAAAAAAACACATACTAAAAAAATTGAAGTGGTCTTCTGGGCATTGAAGCTTTGCAGCTACATCAAGGTAAGTTCAAAGCATCAGTTGTTCAGCAAGATGACAGACACTGGAGTCATCAAAGGCAGAAAGAACCACATCCCAGTGCATCGACCCACGTCTGCTCAGCCTCAGCACGCTGTTTTCGACTAGAGGGGTCTCTGTTGTGGGGGTTGTTCAGCCACACCCGCGGCCTCCATCTAGCAGATGACAATGCCGCCCCAGCATTCCCAAATAAAATGTGCCTAGACGGGCCAAATGGGTGTCCTGGAAACCTCCCCATAGCTGGGAACCCCTGGATTACACAAAACGACTGCAGACCCCATACCCTTGGGAGAAAGCCCCTTAGCCAGCCTCCCATGGACATACAGAGGTGAACATAACCAGTCCTTGACCCACACGAACAGTACAAAGGCCACCTGCTGTTGCAGATTGTAGGCGAAATGAGTCCAGCGCCCACTGCCCAGTGCAACTGGCCGCACGCATGTAAGTCAGTCAGTTGCTGCAGCCTGTATCTGAGATTTAATTAGAAATCCAGAGAGGCTGATACAGCTATGAAAAGTCACACAGCCTGTTAAAATTAGACACATAATCTGTGATCTTTCTAGATTATAAACTAAACCCCACATTTTAGACGTGAAGGATCAAGTTAACAAAATAATTCAAACAAATAGTGAAAGCTTCTTCATCATTAGAAATTTAAAATGTTACTGTTTCTACACACTTAAATCTTCATGTAGTAAAATATTTTAAAAGTGTAAGTTCAGTCATATGAATCGACATTTATCAAATAATTACATGCTCAGATTTTCCTGTCAATAGAAGTTTGACCTAATTCAATGATCTTTTCCTTCTCCAAGTTCCCATCTCAAGCAAGTTAGAAAGTGTGGGCAGAAGGCAGTGAGCAGAAGCAGCAAGCGGGAAGTTTAGGGAGTGATGTAAGTGGAACCGTGACACCTCTCCAGACTCCCTGAGTGACTCCCTGAGTCCTCCGTCCCCCCCACGAAGCCGTAAGTGTGAACACTGAAGCCGGTGTCACCCTGCAGGGCTCGGGCCACACAGCGCCTTCCTCCTCATGTGGCAGACGGAGCCTCAAGGCAAGCAATCCCAGCTGTCCCCTCCTAAAGAGAGGACAGGAGCCTTGAGGCTCTCAGGAACCTCCCTCCCCGTGTCTAGCCGCCTGTCATCGTTGCTCTGCAGTGTTTTGAGCTCTCACAGCAGCCACAACACCACCTGCCTCCTGGCCTGCACGGCCTTTCGTGGACTATTCAGAGGCAACAACCTCAAGCAAACCTTGGACAGGAGCGTGTGTGTGAAGCCACGCAGGTGGTGTGGACCAGCACTGCGTGGACCCCAGGAGGCACAGTCACCACAGGTGCACGTGTGTCCCAGGGCCGGGGAGAGACGGGGTGGGTTAGGGTGTGCGGGGGCCACGAGCAAGGGTTGCATGGCAGCAGGACGCGTGCTCAGGAAGTCGTGAGAATGATGTGGGTGTCAGTAACAGGAAAGAGGACCTTCCCCAGGATCACCTGTGATCCACAGAGAGGGACTGGAGATGTGGAAAGGCAACAGGCAGAGAACAGGGAGACACCTGGCACTAACTCACACTCCTGCCAGCAACGTCTCTGCCAGATGTCCACAGCTGTAAGCCTCCTTCGGGCCTGGAGAAAAGGGGTGACCTGACAGCCGATCTTCACGTTGCAAACCTATCCCCCTGAAGACACCCAACTAGTTTCTCTTTCTGAAATCATTCCTGGAAGGGTGGATTGTGTGAACGAACCCAGTTATTTCTTGTCCACCTTTAAGAGGAATGTACAGCTCTGCTCATTGTCACCAACTTGCAAGGCTTTATTTTTTATTTTCTTAATGGTCATAGTTTATTGGATGATTAATTATCCTTCTGTGGGGGAAAAATCTTGCATCTGATGCTGTGTTTGCAGTCCAGTGTGAATTACAGTGGCTTCTTAGGTGACTAAGAGTAAAACAGAACACAGTGAAAGTATGACCCAGCAATCCCACTACCGACATCTCTCCATAGGAAAGGGAATCAGAATGTCAAAGACGCCTGCACCCATGACCACTGCAGCAACATTCACAGGAACAAAGACATGGAATCAACCTAAGTGTCCATCAGTGGGTGGATTGGTAAAGGAAATGTGATATATATATTTACACACAGAAACACACTCACTTGTGTGCACACACACATGCACGCACAGGCACACACACCCCTATATACACACAGACATGCAAACACAATGGAATACTATTCAGCTACAAAAAGGAATGAAAACCTGTAATTTGCAGCAAAATGGTTCAACTGGAAGCATTAGGTTAAGGCAAATAAGCCAGGCCCGGGAAGACCAGCGTCACAGGTTCTCACTCGCATGTGGGAGCTGAAAGCAATGATCTCGTGGAGGTGAAGAGTAGAACGATGGATATCAGAGGCTGGAAAAGATGTAGGGGTGGGACGAGGAAAATAAGCTGGTTAACCGACACAGTTAGATAACAGGAACACGTTCTAGTTTCTGTAGAACAGTAGGGTGACTACAGCTAACAACAATATATTGTGTATTTCAAAATAGCTAGAAGAGAAGATTTTAAATGTTCCCAATACAAAGAAATAGCAAGGCTTCAAGGTGATGAGTATCCTAAATACCCTCATGGGATCATCACACATTCTATGCATGTAAGAAAACACTGCATGTGCCCCATAAATATGTACTATATTATGTATCAAGAAGAAAATTAAAAAGCCAAATATCTTGAGCTGAAAAGCAGTGTATGCAGTCATTCCAGACAAAACCCAAACAAACCAAAAATAAAAGATCAATGAAGAGTGACACCAAATAGAGTTGTGTGTACAATAACAATTTAAAAAAGGGCTAAAGTCTACCAGTACCGGGCAAGGACAATTGCCTACACAGCAACCAATATTTCATTTCCCCCCGAAAGTTAAATGTCAAAATATCATGAAATAAGGCCTCCCAATATTTGGAAGAGAACGCATGACTACACTGTGTTTTAGCCAGAAAGATGTGTTTCATCCAATAAGCATAAGTAGAAGTGCTCAAAAACGCTTCCACTCATGGACCCTCCCTGAAAATTATCCTTTGAGGGAAATTCCCTCCAGCATGGCGGGATCAAAGTGAAGAGACCAAGAAAGAAAGAGTCACGATAGGAAACAACTACTAGCAAGAATCAAAACCAACTTAATATAGATACGTCTGAAGAAATCTGTTGCACCCAGTACAGGAGCACCCGGATACATAAGCCAAGCTCTTAAGGACTTACAAGGAGACTTAGACTTCTGCACAGTGATAGCAGGAGACTTTAACACTACCCCGTCAGTATTAGACAGACCAACGAGACAGAAAATTAACAAGGACATCCACGACTTGAACTCAGACCTGGAACAAATACATTTAATAAATATTTACAGGATTCGCCACCCCATATCCACAAAACGTACATTTTTCTCAGTATCATATCACACATATTCTAAAAGTGACCACATAATTGGAAGTAAATCAATTCTCAGTAATTGCATAGCATTCCACAGATTTAAATGAAACAATTGGTTGGCTGTTTGTTATTTTCTTCCCTGATTCCCTCCTGTCTCCATTGTTAAGTATACTTATTGGCATAAAAGAGGTCTTTAATACCTACATTTAGATTACATTCTACCCTGAGCAATAGAGCAAGATTCTCGTTCTCTCTTCTCCTTTCTCTTTTTCTTTCTTTTTCTCATTTATTCTTCCTCTTTTTTATCCTTCTTTTTCTTTTTCTTTTCTTTAAAAAAAAAAAGAAATCTGTTTGCGAAGTCAGATTCAAACTTCAGAAGTCTTTTCAGTCGTGCACTAGATGATGAGAAAGATCAGACTGCTGAGGGACGGATGGTCTCCCCTCCCCCGGCTTGTGCGGAAGCCCTGCGGGCCGGATTGGAGGCGGGGCCTGGAGGAGGCGCAAGATTCCCAGCGGGCGTAAGGGTGGGGCCCCCATCCAACAGGATCAGCGCCCTCAGAAGAGAAAGAGTCACCAGAGATGAGGTACGCAGGAACGACTAAGGTAAAAGTCAATTGTAAATCATTATTTAAAAACTCAAGAATTTGACCCATACGAATTGATATTGAAATGTGTTTTAAAGTTATAATGATTTTAAAGTATTATAATTGTACAGTAACTGATGAATATATAAAAACACTTAAAACAGACTCAAGGAAATGTATAAATGTTTTATATGGTTAATATAGTATTTTTCTCTCAATATATAACACTAAAGCATTAAGTATAATAGAAAAAAATTCTAAAATTGTTATCAGAAAGATTCATGACTACTGGAGTCTAACAACTCACTGTAAGAAATTTATTTTCAGAATGACAGATTAATTTCTTTGAAAAGATAAAAAAGTCAAAATAAGTGAGACTGTGGAGCTGTTAGGAAACATAACTGGAATGTTTAAATTTTATTCTGATTATAAAGAACTCATTGATTATAGAAGACCTTCAACCTCTATGAAACTATAAGGTAAAAATATTAAGAATATTGTCAATAGGAACTTACAGTGCAATTGTAAAAATATACATTGTAAAAAAGAGTAAGCTAACCCCTCAGACTAGCCATTGCTAATACTTTAGGTATATTAGTATTTTTTCTTTAGGAATAATAATGATAGTAATAATGAGAGCTATAATAACAGCAAAAAACTACCATTCATTGAAGAGCTGTTGTGCACTGGAAGCCAGGTCTGTGATTTCATTTAATACAACAACAATTCAAGGATGTAGGTAGCAGCTGGGGAATCTGAGGCAAACCCGGCTCCATTCGATCAAGGTGTGGGGGCTGGGAACCACCTGAGAGCTCTTTCTGACCACAGACCCACGCAGCCACAACAGCATCCCCACATCCTGCATGCAGGCATCTTGGAAGTCATTGGAATTTGCTCTGCACATTTTTTTTCTGCTCTTTCACTAGGCAATCTGCCATGAGCAGTTACACATGGCTTTAAATGGTTTTTAAAAATATTTATGTCTGTATAGCATTCCATTTTAAGCTGTGCCATATTATTTTTGCTTTTTCTTCTATGGTTGAAGAGCTAGGTGATTTTCCATGCATTAGGCTACACACATGCTACACTGAACAACTTTGTAAATGTGTAAACCCACAGAGATGTGCACAAGTCTCTATTAGGATATATTTCTAAAAATGGAATTACTAGGTCAAAAGGTGTGCACATGTTTAAGACTCTTAAAATATTTTGTCTAATTACCTCCCCAAATTTTAACCAATCTACATTCCCACCAGCTGTTTATGAGAAGGTGCATTCCACGGTATCCTGCAGCACTGATGGTGACACGATGAGAACTGTGCACTTGGTGACGCATCCAAATTTCAACTGTATTTGATTTCTAAGAATCTTACTTTTTTTTTTACTTTTTAAAGCAATTTATTTTATTTTTGAAATTTCTGGTGATTCATTTGTATTTTTCTTATTAATTTGCAATGGTTCATTCTATATCAAGGAAATTAACATTTCTGTCATGCATATAGACAAACATTTTATTACTCCATTCTTCATTCTTAAAACTGTTTTGATGTTTTGAAGACAGATTTTAATTTGTAAAATATGTTAAACCTTGATGTGTAGTTATTATATATACCTAAGCCCTAAAATATGTAACTTACTTTCAAAAGGTTGTGGTTCCCTATTTTAATAGAAAACAATTCCATCTCTACCAATCATTAATTAATACATAAAACTTAGCTGGTCTGGTGTCACCTGTGGCCCCAGCCACTTGGGAGGCTGAGTCAGGAAGCCGCTTGTGCCCAGAAGTCTCCAGCTGCAGTCAGCCATGATCACAACACTGCACTCCAGCCTGGATGAAAAAGCCAGACCCTGACTCAAAAAAAGAGAAAGAAAAGAAAAGAAAAAAGCGATTGTACAGATTCTTTTTCACCCTAAATTTAATTTTAAAAAAATCTCAACCAGGTTTTACAGTTTGAAGTCTCATGTCTTTAGTCTGTTTTAAATTGTTGTTGTCCAGCGTGGAAGGGGGCTCCAGCTCCATTCTTCTGGACACCCGGTTTCCTGACACCCGTTACTGAAGAGGCTGTCCTTTATCCGTTGTGTGCTCCTGGCAACTCTGCCAAAAACCAATAAACCATAAATCCATGAACTTATTTCTGGCCTCTCAATTCTGTTCCATTGGGCTTTGTGTCTGTTTTTATACCAGTATCACGCTGTTTTGGTGTGTATATAGTTATAGGTCTGTAATATACTTTGAAGTCAGATAATGTAATGTTCCCAGCTTTGTTCTTTTTGCTCAAGATTGCTTTAGCTCTTTGGGTCCTTTGGGGGTTCCATATAAATTTTAGGACTACTTTTTCTATTTCTGTGAAAAATGTCAGAGGAATTTTGATAGGGAATTAATTGAATCTACAGATTGCTTTAAAGAAATTATGGAGGAGATACTCCATGGCATTAATTTGGCAATGATTTTTTGGAGATGACCCTAAGAGCACTGGCAACAAAAGCAAAAATAGACAAATGTGATTGCATCAAATTAAAAAAAAAAAACTTCTGTACTGAAACAGACAGCATGAAGAGAAAACTCATGGAATGAGAGAAAATATTTGAAAACCATACTTCTGATACCAGGTTAATATCCAAAATGCATAAGGAACTCAATAGCTATAAAACAAATAACCTAATTAAAAGTAGGCAAATATCTGAAGAGACTTTTTGTAGAAAGACATACAAATGGCCAGCAGGTGTATTTTTTAAAATGCTCAACATCAGTAATCATCAGGGAGATACATAAAAAATCACAATAAGATATCACCTTACACTCTTTAGAAAGGCTGTTATCAAAAAGATGAGTGTTAGTAAGAAACAGTGGGGAAGGAAGCTTTGCACACTGTTGGTGAGAGTGTAAACTGGTAAAACCATCATGAAAAGTTTTTACTTTCCTCAATGACCGTATTACCCAGCAACTGCACTACTGGGTGTAGCCAAAGGAAATAAATCAGGATCTAAAGGAAACATCTGCACTTCTGTGTTCACTGGACCATTGTTTACAATAACTCAGGTATGGCATCCACCTGAGTGCCCCAGTGGTTGAAAGAAACGTGATAAAAGAAACAGGGTACATATACACCATGGCATACCAGTCAGCGTTGGCCTTGAAAAATAAGGAAATCCTGTCATTTGTAACAACATGAGTGAACTTGGGGGACACTATGTTAAATGAGGTTAGCCAGACACAGAAGGACAAATGCCGCGTGATCCCACTTCAGCGTGGAAGCTACGATGGCTGAACTCAGGAGCAGAGGGTGCACAGTGGGTGCCACTGCCAGGGAGAGGGCAAGGTAGGTGTCCCTCAGAGGACGCGAAGTTCAGCTGCACAGGAGGAGGGAGTTCCGAGCTCTGCTGCACAGTGTGGGGACGACAGTTAGTAGCAATGCAACATATACATTGAAAATTGCTAAGACGGTCTATTTTAAATGTTCCAACCACCAAAAAAATGGCAAGCATGTGAGACAATGGATGTGTTAACTGGCTTGATTTAGCTATTCCACGATGTGTATATATAAATCTGTACCAACACATCATGTTGCCCATCATAAATATAAATTTCCAATTTAAAAATTAACTAATTTTTAAAATTTCAGTGCAATATAAAAGTTATTGAAAAATAATATCATAGACAAGAAAATGCAGTGAAAACTGATGTGTCTGGGTTTTGTCATCTGGAATTCTGTTCCTTCTAAATTCGCATATATGACAAATTATCTTGACACGAGGAGACACACTTTAGGCAGATGAGTGGGCGCTGGGGCTTTGGGTGACGCAGTGTCTCCCGGGCTGCTTTCCCCCAGGTGTGACGCTGACCCTCCAGCAAGGCCCAGGTCACCAAGGAAGCTCACATCATGCGCACTGTGATTTGGGTTCTGTGTTCTAATATATTTGGATCATTGTTTTTGGAGACTGTCTCGCTCTGACCCGGGCTGGAGGCGCTGCGATCACAGCCCAGGCCGCCCTGACCTCCTGGCCTCCCAGGACCTGGGACCACAGCACACAGCACCACACCCAGTAATTTTACATCAGAGATGGGGTCTCGCTACGTTGCCCAGACTGGTCTCGAACTCCTGGGCTCGAGCGATCCTTCCCCGCAGCTCTGGGATTCCACTGGGGCTCCAGGCCTGAGCCCCACACCTGGCCTCTGAATTCTTCAGGACCCGACGGTGACGTCCGGCTGTGACTTAGCACCCATCTTCCCTGGGCTTCTTTCCTTCCTCCACCTCGACCTTCCTACAGGATTCAGATAAAACATAGTCTTCATCAAAAGAATGGCTATTATATTCTTAATTATCAGATAATTTACCTTCCTCAGCCAGGCTTGGAAAAATATTACTTCTTACTTCAATATGAGTGTTAGAGTTTGAATATTTATTTTCAACAATGCAGCTCTCAATTGCTAGGGTGTATTTTTGTGAAAGAATTTGTCTGTTTCAAAGACGTATGGGTGGTGTGGTTTTTTTATGGCTTTGGTAAATTGCAGCTGACAAAATAATGAGGATATTAAGCCTGCATCCTCTGAGGATATGAAGGATGGAGAGGACGGGGGGACTCGGGCCGAGTGTCGCATACAGCCAGCTCGGGCTCTCGGTCTGACCTCTGACACCTGAGGTTTGGACTCATTACCCTGGTGAATTCCTTGTTCTAAGAACAACTTGAGAAATAATTAGGGATGTCTCCTAGGCATTGAAGGGCTCTTGAAGGTCAAGTGCACATGACTCAAATTTGCATCAGACGAACAGGTCTCTGTGACTAAAAAAATGTTCTAGATAAAATATGCTGTTGCTGTATCTGACTCACGTGTGGAAAAGCCACAGAGTTGCTGACAAGAAATCATGTTTGAAAGGATCTGTTTCATCCTAGGTGCCCTCTTGGGTGTAAGGAGATTTTACCATTTTCTAATACCCAACCAATTATATCTCAGGTGTCAAAACAAGTAGGCTTCAGCCTAAGAATGAGGATGTAACGAGAAACGTAAAGCAGTTACCAAATTTTCTTCTGGTAACGAGTCAGGATTATCAAGGTACATTTATCATACTCTCAATTATGTTATTTTTATTTTACAAGATACTACTGTAGGAATATAGGGGTACTATGAAAAGGAAAGTATTTCAAACAATATCTGGAACTACTTCCAGAATACTGCAGAATTTATAAAATTCATTGTTCAATTCAATTGAGCAAACTAAATATCATAGCATTTTAGAATATAATCAAAGGCATATATTAAAATAGATTATCTGCTTGGTAATAAGCTATAAAATCACTACTTAAGGGTACACGATTTTTCTTTTTTTTAATTTTGTTTTTTATTGCATTTTAGGTTTTGGGGTACATGTGAAGAACATGCAATATTGTTGCACAGGTACACACGTGGCAGTGTGATTTGCTGCCTTCCTCCCCGTCCATGTTTAATAAATGGCATTGGGAAAACTGGCTGGCCATGTGCAGAAAGCAGAAACTGGACCCCTTCCTGACACCTTACACTAAAATTAACTCCAGATGGATTAAAGACTTAAACATAAGACCTAACACCATCGAAACCCTAGAAGAAAACCTAGGCAAAACCATTCACGACATAGGCATAGGCAATGACTTCATGACCAAAACACCAAAAGCATCGGCAACAAAAGCCAAAATAGACAAATGGGACCCAATCAAACTCCACGATTTTTCAACACACGTATGTAGGAAAGAAAGGTGGCAAAAGACTGGGAGAAGTAAAGAAAAAGAAAAAATAAGAAGAAAAGAAATAGAAGGTGAGGAGGAGGCAAGAAGGAAATCACCCCAGGCCAAGCTTGCACCAGCTTGGAGGTGGAGACAGAGGTGAAGACCCAGCCCTGAAATTAAGAAACTCACATTGGAGCCGAGTGTCAGACCCTGGAACAACTGACAGTTATACAGTGTGGTAAGAGGGGAAGAGGCTTCACATACATACACGTTTAGCTTTAATTATTTCAATTGTCCTCTTAGCAAAAGTTGTGTAGTATGATAAACCAAATTCTAATAGATAATTACCTAAAATGAAAGGAAATTAAAATTGTATTTTTCATCTATTATTGGAAAAGATCACCTTCAAAAGTGTAAAATAAGAATTTTACCATTTAATATCTTCAGAAATATACGAGGAGAGAAGAAATACACCAATTTAAAGAAAATAAATGTAAATTGATCTGCATGCACCAGTTTTTTAAAGAACATCTTGGGAAAATATAACTAATTTAAGAAAGATATTATTTTTATAAAGCCCTAAATATTACTAACAAATACATAACTGTAAGAAATCGTTACTTTGGTAACCCAAGTGATAAATAGAAACTAACATCAAAAGGGAAACTAATTCAATAGCTAAAGAAAATGTTACAGAGAAAAATCAAGTCAATGAATGTTATGCTCTTGATACATATAAAAGCATAATAAAATAATATCTAAGAAATATCTAACTAGAAAAAAGCTAAATGTGACTAGAAATCACTATTAGTAAAAAGGAAAAGTTACAGTTCATATTAAATCGGCTCTTATATGTCTATATGGTCTGCAAAAGAGGTTAGATAAAAATGACAAATGTTTTACTATTCTCATTTTTAAAAACCTGTAAGTCTATTATGTATTCATTACAACATTACAGACTTGCTGACCAGGTATAGTAAATAATCTATTATGGAATTGAAAATGTCTAGAAACAGAAATCCATTTACCAATGCCTATTTTCCTTATGATTAATATCCATTTCTGAAATGCCCAACTAACAAATGTGTGACCAATGACTATCCCAGTAACCAGCTTTGGGTCTTCACCTGGGTTCATTAAATGAAATTCAATCTAGGTGACATAACAAAGATGGTAACATTTTAAAGATTAGCACCACTGTCTCTTAGCACACTGAATCCATCAACACATCAAAAGTATTGTGTACCATAAAGGGACTAAATAGCATGAGGTTTATCCCCAGAGTGCAAGTGTAGCTCAATACAAAAAAAAATCAATCAATGTAACCACATTGTTAGAATAAAGACACACACACGCACGAGCAACTCAACAGCTGCAGAAATAGCATTTGACAAAGTTCAATGACATCTTATGATAAAAACACTCAACAAACTAGGAATAGAGGGTAACTTCTTTAACATGACAAAGTACAATTGAAAAGTCCACAACTAACCACATACTTTATTGTGAAAGCTTTCACCCTAATGTCCAGAACAAGATAAATATGAACATTTCACACTTCTATTCAATATTGTTCTGGAAATCTTAAGAGCAATAGGTAAAAAATAAATAAATAAATAAATAAAAGGATCACATTTAAACTGGAAAGGGAGAAGTAAAACTGTATTCTCAGATGACAGCATTCTATATATAAAAAATCCCATAGAATACACACACACCACACACATGCCCACAAAACAAACAAAATCTACTAGAGCTTCCAAACAAATCCAGCAAGGTTTCTGGGTTCAACATCAAGATCAACATCCAAGAAACAGCTGTGCTTCTATACACCAGCTATGAATAATCTGAAAAGGAAAGTAAGAAAGCAATTTCACTTATGATAGTATCCAAAAGAGTAAAATACCTAGAAAGAAATTTAACCAAAGAAGTGAAAGACTTGTACACTGAAACTATCAAACATTGCTGAAAGAAATTAAAGAAGATCTAAATAAATGGGAAGATATCCCATGTTTAGGAACTGCACTTAATATTGTTAGTATGAGAATATTCCCTAAAGTGATCTACAGATTTAATACAATTTCTATCAAAATTCCAATGGTCTTTTTTGCAGAAATGGAAAAGCTGATTCTCAAATTCATCTGGAACTGATGAGTCTCAAATACCTAAAACGACCTCGAAAAAGAAAAATAGAGTAGGAAAACTCATACTTCCCAATTTCAACACTTTCACCCTAAGGTCAAGAGCAAGATAGAAAAACACTGCAGATGAGAATGTTGTATGATGCCGTCACTGTGGAAAGTATATCAAAACAGTGTCATCTCGCCATAGGAAGAGATGTGGACTGACGGAATGGAATTAGAGTCCAGAAATAAACTCAAATATCTATGGCCAAATGATTTTTCACAAGAGTACCAAGACCATTCAAAGGGGAAAAAAGTCTCTTCAATCCCTACCTACCATACAGAAACATTAAACTCAAGCTGAATCAGTGGCCTGTGAACTAAAACCATAAAACTTAGAAGAAAGCACAGGTAAATCTTCGGATGTTGGATCTGCAGTGAAGTCTTAGATTTGGCATGAAAAGAACAGGCAAGAAAAGAAAAACATAGATACATTCGACATCATAAAAACGAAAAACATTTGAACATCAAAGAACATTGTCAAGAATATGAAAAGGCAATCCACAGAATGGGTGAAAACACTTGCAAAATTGTATATCTCATTAACAGTTTCATATTTAGAGCAATTAAAGAACTCTTACAACTTAACAAAAAGGCAAAAAAAAATTTTTAAATGAGCAAAGGACATTTCTTCAATGAAAACATACAAATGGTCCACAAGCACATGAAAAGATGTTCACTGTCACTGGTCATTAAAGAAATGCAAGTCAAAAACCACAATGAGATACCACTTCACACCTACTGGAATGTCTTTCACCAAGAAAATGGACAATAAAAGTGTTGACAAGGATGTGGTGAAACAAAAGCAAGAACACGCAGATGAGAATGTCACATGATTCAATCGCTGCAGAAAACACCCCAGCAACTTCTCAAAAAGTTAAACATGAAATTGCTGTATAACCCAGCAGCTACTCTCCGAGGAATATATCCAAGAGAAGTGGAAACGTGCACACACAGAAACCTGCACATATATGTTAATAGCAGAATTATTCACAATACCCAAAAGGTGGAAACAGCCCAGATGTCCATCAACAGGTAAATGGATGAACAAATTGTGGTACACATGCAATTAAATATTACTTAGTCATAAACATTATTTTGCTATAACATGGATGAATCTTGAAAATATGCCCAGTAACAGAAGTCATTTACAAAAGGTCACATAGTGAATTACTACTTCTGTATGGTTTATCTTGAAAAGGCAAATCCATAGGGATGGAAAGCAGATTAGAGATCACCAGGGAGCAGAGAGCCCTTCTCTTTCCCCTCCTCTCATCCTGGAATTCTGATTTATCAACATATTGAAACTCCCGGACTAGTTGTCTAATTTCTGTATGTTTTTCTCTCCTATTTTTCATTGCTTTGTCTTTTAGCTCTAGCTTCCAAAATATTTCAACAATGTTTTCCAACACTTTTACTGAGTTGTAACTTTTTGTCATATATGGTTTTGGTTTCTAAAAGTTCATCTTTATTCTCTGAATGTTTCTGTTCAATAATATCTCATTGTCATTACATGATTATTTAGGTACAATGTGCTTTTCTGGGATAATGAAAACATTTTTAAAATACAAGGTGCTAGAAATTGCACAACATGGTGAATGCACTATCACTGAATTCCACTTTAATATGGTTGATCATATGTTACATGAAATTTGCATTGATAAAAACATAAACATAAATAAATAGAAATTGAATATTTAAGAAAATTTCCTTTTAAGACACTATTGTCTTCTGATAAATGCCATAGGTTAAAATGACTACTTTGAAGAAGAAATGTCCAAGAATTCTGTTTTTGCATAAAATAACCATTCTGTGGAAAGTTGTCAGAGCCCCCTGAGACTGACCTGAGACCTTTAAAGAAGAGAGGTGGGAAAGGAGTGGGGGAATTGGGAACCAATTTGTGACTCAGGAAGGTGAGCTCCCCACCTGTGCTTCTATCATTGCTGTCCATCATTGAGGCTTAGTCCAATGACGACTGCTTCGTCTCGATATGCTGCATGTAAACATATTATATATTCTACATTACCTAGACATATACTAGAGAAATAAATTTTAACACAATAAAAGTATAAAATTAGACAACTATGAAATAAGCTGAAGGAAGGAATCGGGAAAAAAATGAAATCAGAGAGTGGCGCTAAATGACCCCACCTTTGACCCTAGGACAGAAGGTATTTGCAAATTCGCCTGCCAGCTGGAATTTGTTGGCAACCCCAACATCGACGTTGGCAGCACTTGCTCGGTCACTCCCGGCCGCTGCAGAGCGCTGAACACCCTGGCCCCACACGCAGGTGCACACGCTTCTTGCTTCCGTTGCCTTCTGTAACGCAGCATCCTTTGCAGCATATTTCCCGCCACATTTTTGCACTTTTTGGGGCTGATTTCTGTCGGCGCGCTTTCCTGGGCCTGCGGCTGACATGCTGCCTCGCGTCCCTGAGCACAAGAAGGAGAGTCTGTAATAAAATCACCTCCACAGACACACACTCAACGTTTTCAGGAGGGTTCATCTTCCACGCGTCTTCATGTGGTTTTAGCTGTACTGTGTTTGTACCAACGCTGTCCTTGCACAGAGGCAGCCGTTCTTCCTCCTTCACCAGCGCTTTGGACGGCAGCTCCCTCTCTCTGCATCGCATGCAAGGACCCCTCTCTCTTGAGGTCCCACCCAGGGCTCAGGGCCCAGCCTGCTTCCGCCCCATCCTCCGTCTTCCTCAATGCCTGCATTGTAACCTGGGTTGGATCAATAT
Organism: Plecturocebus donacophilus; assembly: GCA_004027715.1. Classification (NCBI taxonomy): domain Eukaryota; kingdom Metazoa; phylum Chordata; class Mammalia; order Primates; family Pitheciidae; genus Plecturocebus; species Plecturocebus donacophilus. The sequence goes on along the minus strand of PVKP010019590.1, from coordinate 441 downwards.
TCCACGTTTACACTTTTGTGGTTGTACAAATTCAGTTGATGGATACAATATGGAATAAACCATGAACCTGTTATTTAACAAAGATTTTGTTTCAAGAGTTAATAATTGTTTTAATTGGGTTGTTCTCAACTAATACAATGCCAAATCTTCTCTCAAAGATTTCAGACATATGTAATTTTTCTCATTTCTTCCTGAAGAGAGACATCTAGACGAGCTATCCTCCACTGGGTGCAGAGACATCATTGTGAGGCCTCCCTGACCTCCTGCGGGGAAAGCCCTTTTCCTTCTCCTGAATCCCTGCTTCCTTCATCCTGGTCTCCCCTCCACGTTGGTGAGGTGCCTGCTCCAGCAGCTTCCCCAGGAAGGGTGTAGAGGTGAACGTTGCCTGAAAATGCCTGAGAGTATCTGAGAATGTGTGTGGTCTGACTGAGAGTTGGGCTG
>PVKP010019589.1:0-42630 GCA_004027715.1 Plecturocebus donacophilus | reverse complement strand
CTAGCAGAAGACAAGAAATAACTAAGATCAGAGCAGAACTGAAGGAGATAGAGATACAAAAAATCCTTCAAAAAATCAATAAATCCAGGAGCTGTTTTTTTGAAAAGATCAACAAAATAGACAGACCACTAGCCAGATTAATAAAAAAGAAAAGAAAATAATCAAATAGATGCAATAAAAAATGATAAAGGGGATATCACCACTGACTCCACAGAAATACAAATTACAATCAGAGACTACTACAAACAACTATGCACATAAACCAGTAAACCTGGAAGAAATGGATAAATTCCTGGACACTTGCACCCTCCCAAGCCTAAACCAGGAAGAAGTTGAAACCTTGAACAGACCAATAACAAGGGCTGAAGTTGAGGCAGCAATTAATACCCTATCAACTAAAAAAAGTCCAGGTCCAGACGGGTTCACAGCTGAATTCTGCCAGACGTACAAAGAAGAGCTGGTACCATTCCTTCTGAAACTATTCCAAACAATCCAAAAAGAGGGAATCCTTCCCAAATCATTTTATGAGACCAACATCATCTTGATACCAAAACCCAGCAGAGACTCAACAAAAAAAGAAAACTTCAGGCCAATATCCATGATGAACATAGATGCAAAAGTCTTCAATAAAATCCTGGCAAACCTATTGCAACAGCACATCAAAAAGCTTATCCATCATGATCAAGTAGGATTCATTCCAGGGATGCAAGCCTGGTTCAACATAAGCAAGTCTATAAACGTAATAACGAGCAATGGGGAAAGGATTCCCTGTTTAATAAATGGTGTTGGGATAACTGGCTAACCATGTGCAGAAAGCAGAAACTAGACCTAAGCAAGAACAAAGCTGGAGACATCATGCTACCTGACTTCAAACTATACTACAAGGCTACAGTAATCAAAACAGCATGGTACTGGTACCAAAACAGATATAGACCAATGGAACAGAACAGAGGCCTTGGAAGTAACGTCACACATCTACAACCATCCGCTCTTTGACAAACCTGACAAAAACAAGCAATAGGGAAAGGATTCCCTGTTTAATAAATGGTGTTGGGAAAACTGGCCAGCAGTGTGCAGAAAACAGAAACTAGACCCCTTCCTGACGCCTTAGACTAAAATTAACTCCAGATGGATTAAAGACTTGAACATAAGACCTAACACCATAAAAACCCTAGAAGAAAACCTGGCAAAACCATTCAGGACATAGGCATAGGCAAGGACTTCATGACTAAAACACCAAAAGCATTGGCAACAAAAGCCAAAATAGACAAATGGGACCTAATTAAACTCCAGAGCTTTTGTACAGCAAAAGAAACAATCATTCGAGTGAACCAGCAACCAACAGAATGGGAAAAATTTTTGCAATCTACCCATCTGGCAAAGGGCTAATATCCAGAATCTGCAAAGAACTAAAATAGATTTACAAGAAAAAAACCCATCCAAAAGTGGAAGAAGGATATGAACACTTTTCAAAAGAAGATGTATATGAGACCAACAAACATATGAAAAAATGCTCATCATCACTGATTATTAGAGAAATGCAAATCAAAACCACATTGAGATGCCATCTCACGCCAGTTAGAATGGTGATCCTTTAAAAATCTGGAGACAACAGATGCTGGAGAGGATGTGGAGAAATAGGAACACTTTTACACTGTTGGCGGGAGTATAAATTAGTTCAACCATTGTGGAAGACAGTGTGGCAATTCCTCAAGGACCTAGAAATAGAAATACTATGTGACCCAGCAATCCCATTACTGGGTATATAACCAAAGGATTGTAAATCATTCTATTATAAAGACAAATGCACACATATGCTCATAGCAGCACTGTTTGCAACAGCAAAGACCTGGAACCAACCCAAATGCCCATCGACGATACACTGGACAAGGAAAATGTGGCACATAAACACCATGGAATACTATGTAGCCATAAGAAACAATGAGTTTGTGTCCTTTGTAAGGACATAGATGAATCTGGAAACCATAATTCTCAGCAAACTGACACAAGAACAGAAAATCAAACACTGCATGTTCTCACTCACAGGCAGGTGTTGAACAACAAGAACACATGGACACAGGGAGGGGAGCATCACACACTGTGGTCTGTTGAGAGGGCCAAGGGAGGGACAGTGGGGTGGGTGGGGAGGTCAGGGAGGGATAACATGGGTAGAAATGCCAGATGTGTGTGACGGGGGGATGGAGGCAGCGAACCACATTGCCATGTTTGTACCTATGCAACAATCCTGCATGATCTGCACGTGTACCCCAGAACCTAAAGTACAATTTAAAAAAAGAAGAAGAAAAAGAAAAGCAAATTTTCAGGCACCACCTCACACTTAAATTAGACTCTCTGGGAGTTTGCACGGTGACCTGTGTTTAACAAGCTCTCTAGGTGATTCTTTTGCACACTAAAGCTTGAGAACTACTGTATTACACAGTACTATCCACACTGCTGTTTGCTTTATTGATCACTTTTTTTTTCTGGTTGTTATCATTCTGATTCAGCAGAAAAAGAAAAGTGCTTCATTTTACTGAAGTTCAACTCAGGAGTCTCTTTTGGCCATTCGGGAACATTGTAAAAAGTCACAGTTGTCTTTGCCTTACTTCCAGCTTCAAAGAGCTCTTGAATCTAGGGATCCATGCATTGGGCCCCATTTTCAAGGTTACATTCTTGATTCAAATGAGCAGTGGCCAGTTATTCCTATATACAGCGTGAGTACACAAAGGGAGAGAGGGTGAGTCTGCAACTCAAAGAATTTATTTTCATATACTTAATAATGAGTCACACTGTAATGTCTCCCCTGCCAAAATGAGAGCCTTCTGTCCTCTATTTCTCATACACTTCTGTGATCCAAATGTTTTACCACAAAACCTTAGTATTTTCTCCTTTCTGAACAAATAAAAATTTTAGTGACTAATAAACATCTCTGACAAAGATGATCTAATTTTCAGCATAAATTTGTCTTCTTTCAAATTTGATTCTTTTACTACATTTTCGGTTCTACAGTAATTCTAATCCATAAATAATGGGCCTATCCCTGCATACTGTCTATTTTCCACATTTCTGCCATCTTTGTGAGAATGAAAGGATTAACAGACTCAGGGTTCATTTCAGGCTGATACATCAGCGATGTCTGTCTTTCCCAGTTTTGAGAACCTGGTGTTCTCGGTCAGTAACCACCTGGATAACCACAGGTTTTTGCTGCTTCTTGCTTTTCTCAGAGTTCTATAGTCACACTTTACCACATTGTTGCCCCCCAGGAACACATCTTACATTAGATGTATTATTTCTTATTAAAATTTGCTTGCATCAAAGGAGAAAGCATTGTGCTGACTTTGAAGTCAGGCCAAACTCTATGGCTGATGACCTGAGCAAACTGCTTACGGCTCTGTTCAGTTCCCCATCTATTAAACAGTATAATTCAGTGGCTGTCCAATTCTAGCGTGCATTGGCATTATTACCTAGAGGTTAGGTAAAAAAAAGAAAGCAGACTGCTGGGCCCTGCCCAGAATTTCTGATTCAATGGGTCTATGGTGTGACCCAATAATTTGCATTTCTAAAAATGTCTCAGGTGATGGTAGACGCTGCTTGTATAGAGACCACACATTGAGAATCACTGGTATAATGTTATTAGGATTAGAAACTCTAACTGCAACATTCCCAATTCAAAGTATCCACCTAATAAATATTAGTCCTGTTGTCCACTTCTATTCCATGTCTCCTCAAGGGAAAGGAAATACATGACAAAAATAAATTGATGACATTGAATTTAAATGTGACTGAGCTAAATGTAATTATTGTTGGACAAGCCTTTCTGGAAGTAAACCAAAAAATATTTCTGAAGAAGTAAATGAAAGAAAATATTTTAGATAAATGAACATTTAGAAGCTAGTGACTGGTACTAGTAAAGGCACTAGGCAAAGGGAAGGTCTATATACTGTTAGTAGAAAAATAAACATATACATAATTTTGGAGAGCAATTCAGCAGTACCCACTAAAATGTGACCCAGCAATTTCACTTCTAGAACTAGATTTTTGATAAATAAACTCAAATAAACAGAGATCTAGTACAACATATTTGCAAAGCAGCTCCTAAACTCAAGAATGCAAGAAATGTAATATTTTTGAATAAGTCAACTTGATTTATACATATTTCAAGCCCCTTGCACCAGGTGGTAAAAATAAATCTCATTTATTTCAGGATTCATTCCCTGATATTTTTCTGCAGTTGCATCTAAAAACCAGGAGGTACATACAGAGCAGAGGGGTGTGTGTGTGTGTGTGTGTGTGTGTGTGTGTATGTGTATGCACATGCACGTATAGAGTGTTTGGCCTTATGTCTAATGCATTCATGCTGTCATCTGCTGACTTGGCCATCATTCCATTGGTATTTGATAGATTTTATATGCAGATTCCTGCTGCCTCATTGCATTATTTTCTCCTCACAGTCCCATCCTGTCTGCTTCACCATCATCTGCTGCTTCTATTGCCCCCATACTATCGTAGGCTGCCAGATACTATGGGAGGCTGAGACTCTGATTCCTTTGACACTTTCAGATGCTCAGGATTATTCTGCTATTTCCATGCCTTGTAAATTCTGAGCTTTTATGGAACGCTAATCAACTACCTACTCATTTATTTTAGTCCTACTAATACAGCAGATCAATAAAGTTCAACTACTAGCTTTGAAAGTGTCACAGATTTCCATTTGGAACTTGTATTACTTTCGTTTTTATCAGATACTGAAGAAAAGAAAATAACCATTTTGATGACAAAAAAAAAAATCCTTGTTTTCAAGACAAGTCCCAGATGTAAGCTACTTCTTAATCAGTGACTCAGTGATTATAACTTAGCAACATGCAAGTCTGTGTTCACTATACATAGCGCTATTTTTGTATGCATTAAAATGAGCCTCTGATGGTCAAAATAGTTTTTTTTAATTTTCAAAATGATAGCAGCTGTTTATCCTTAATTTTGAGAATAATTTGGGGAGCTATGTACTTCACTTTTCGCCTAAAAAAACAGAAATGACTTCATTATTTAGATACAGGAAGAAATATGTTAAATCATCTAACCAATGTTGCTTGGAATAGACTTCTTTAAAACATATTTTGATTGTGTAACTGTTCTGGACTAAACTTGGCTTGCTAAATCTCTGGATGTTACGTAACCTCAGGGAAAATACAAAAATAAGAAATAAAGACAAAATTACACAAAAGACAATGAGGTTGAGGCATTTCAGTGTTCATTTTTAAGAACCCATAATGTACCAGGTGTTGTGAATACGAAGATAGATGGGCCACAGCTCCTGTTGCTGAGATCTCCAGCTAGGTGGGGAGATAATCACATAAAAGTGACAGAAGTAAACACAAAATGCAGAGCCAGAGAGCATTTATTCTACCTGAAGGAAGGATTCATGGTGGAGGTAACATTTAATCTGTGGTGAAAAAGGAAAGGAAACATTCAAGATTCAGGGACAGAATTTACCATGAGATGCTATTCATTAGACTATAAGCTTGGTGATAGGAGGAAGAATGTCCGATTGACCTTCTATGCACTTAATGCCTAAAAGAATGCCTGATACATAAGATGTAATAAATATATATTTGCTGAATGAGTGGAAGCATGATTTCAGGTAAAGGTGGATGGTTCAAGGTTATTCTATCTGACTAAAACACAGAAAGATTGGGATTAACAGATGAGGAACGGTAGAAAGATAGGTAACAACCAAGTGCCATAACTATTACCTTCTAAGAAATTAGGGTTTTGTCTTGCAGACTATGGCATGCCATTAATAGCATTTGAATAGAGCAGAGACCCAGGTGAGTATTTAGTAAAATGTTCAGTGGATCTTTCCAAGTGCTTGGAACTAGGGTTTATAGGTAAGGACCAATGATAAGTACCTCGTATTATGAAGAAAACATTCAATTATAAGGCCACAGGTTTCACCTTCACTTCCTCTGGGCTCCCCCTGCCTCCTCAACACACACACACACACACGCACACACACACACGCATGCACACACACACACACGCACACACGCACACGCACACACACACACACACACACACACACACACACACGCAGCCCTGTGGAAGTATGGGATTCTTGGTAAGGTGAAATGTTCCTTCATTTAGCCAGGATGCCAGAACAACCCTGTAGCCTCTGCTCCCTCATCTCAATACTGATTCACAGGGAGCCATGGGAGTCAAAGTGGTCCTCTTCTTTTTTCCCTGAGGGCCACAGAATGTGGTGTGAGCATTCCTCTCCCTCCCTTTGGCTTTTATTCACAGGCAAATTACAGAACAGTCCCTTTTGCTGGGCAAACTATTACAGCAAACCACCTGCCTTCATACTTTCCTAGAATAGAAGACAGGACTAGTCTCCATGTTCCAGTTCAATAGCCACCTACGAGGTACACACATCAAGCATTCCCAATGATTCTCTCATCACACCCTCCGCTGCAATTTTGTGCAGTGTGGTTCCCAGATTTTGCAACTGATCAAGCATTCATCCAGGAATGGAACCAAAATGCATTGCTTCCCCTCTTGCAGGGGTCCTCAAGCTCTTGTTCCTGATCCCTAACCTTCAGGCGTCATCACTGCGCATGGTGGCAGATAGAATGTAAACACAGATGGGTGAGCAGGAAAGCCTCGCTCCACAAACATTGTCCTGAAAAGTTATTGTTTTTTTTAATTTGGGATTGTGGATGGAATAGTTTCGTGCCTCTTACTTTAGAGAGTTGGTAACCAAATCGCTGGCTGCCCTCTTTGGAAATGTGGAGCCAATGAGCACTTCTTGTCCTCATCTATAGGTCTGAGAAGTCAATTTCAGGGCAACAACAAAAAAAATTCTCTCAACATTCAATATTGCTTTCCAATAGAAATAGAATGTTAGCCACATTACACAATTCCAAATTTTTTTAGTAGCCACATTAAATAGGGTAAAATGAAACATGTAGAATTAATTTTAAAATATCCTTCAACCCAATGCAGCCAACTATATGTTAAGTAGTAATCAATATAAACATTATAAATGAGATAATTATATTCTTTATGACATTAAGTCTTCAAAATCTAGTGTGTATTTTATACTTACAGCACATCTCAATTTGGACTAGCCTCATTTTAAGTGCTTAATAGGTTTTTTTTTTTGGATAATAAAGATGTAGATTAACTTGTGACCACAGCTAGCAATGGTTCCTTACTGATCACAGGATAAGTTTAAATTCCTATTAGAAATATGTTTGTGTTTTGGTGCGTTGTCTTCAAAGGTGGTAGGGAAGTCACCTGATGCAGGTCTCTTCTCGCCATAGAAGACCCCCCTATTTAATATGGCCTTATTTTCTAATTGATATTTAGAAACTTGTTTTTAAAACTCTGAAAGGAAGATTTTTCCTGACTCAGGTCACTGCCTTAACTAATTACAGCTGAAATTATAGAATAACTTTTCTTTGAACTTTGCATCACAACTTTTTTAAACTGATGAAAATTGTCCTCTTAAAACACAAATCAAACTTTCCTTCCACAAAGGCAATTCAACACAACACTTTGCAGATGGAAGGGTCTACTTCAATGGCCTGGTAACAACACAGGCTGAACGTGCCCCATCTGCTCTGTCTCAGATTTTTTCCTTCAGACTAAGCAAGAAAGAATCAAGATAGAAAAGATAGAGTAAAAGAGTGCTCATTACTTTTAAATTTATTTTTTATTTCTTTTCTTTGGCAAGTTGTCTCATTCCACTTATGAGGTGCTTATGTCTTATTTTTTGAAGGTGAGGACTGTGATCTAATCTGTATTGCATGGGTTACTTAGCACGTTGAGAATGCCCAATAAATATTAACCAGGAAGAGTTTATCGAACCACTAAACACCATACACTTCCTGGTTTATCTACTGTGCCAACTTGCAGTGCAGAACCATCATGAATAGACGAGTGCTTAGAGAGATTAATGAGTGAATTTATTTGATAGTTCACTGCCAAAATATTGGTACTTGTAATTAAATAATACTTCCTGATCTTCTATGAATCTAAGGAAAATAGTCTCACATTACAAACAATTGTAAGTTTAAATAAATACGTAGTATCCCTTTGTCTCTGGAAATTTTAAAGCAGAGGTTGAAGCCCAGTAGGCCCTATTATCATCAATCCATAAAAGCAGGACCCCTAAAATAACCTTCTGGCACCTAAAAATCAAAAAACTTTAATAATGCCAGAATATGCAATAGTTATGATATTAACTTGGAATCATTCAAAATTGAACCATATTCAATACTATTTTAGTGCTAACTAGGTTTTTTTTCTTTAAAGTTATTCATTTATCAGAATTAATCTTTTAAAAAGAAATTGAGTATAGTATAGAGCACCTACTACGTTCCAGGTATGTTTCTAGGCTCTGGAAAACAGAAAAAAAATCCAGCTTTAACGGAGCCTACATTCTATTGGAGTATTTATTTCAATAGTTACTCAAACAAAATATTTAATAATTTAATGTAATCAAATATTTTACTTTAATTCAAGCATTGAGTTTAATTCCATTTCTGCTTGATAGAAAATCCACAAAGTAGGTGTCGGAACTACAGCGCCAATCAAGGTCTTTTGATTATGAAATTTATGTTCTTTTCATAGTGGTGTGACAAGTACTTGTCTTTCAGTTCAATTTGTTCAGGGTTAGTTTAGGAAAGCCACAAGATCCCTTCTAGCTCTAAAACTTTCTTTTTTCTGTTTTTGTAATAAAATATTCTAATTCAAAGATAACCTCTAGAAAATTGAGTCTCAATTCAAAAATGAAGATAATAAGGCTAAAGATAGTACTGACAATGTAACTCTTTCCTAAAGAGTTCTACAAGGAAGATTTATGAAAACCTTGAGAATAAAAATGCAGAATAATCGTATCTTTATAGATGGTATCAAGATGAAGAAATCGTATGATGAGTTGGAACTGTTCTACTTTATATTCAAATATATTAACTGCCATTCTTTCAGACTTGCTCTGAAATATGTTTCTCAGGATAATTAAGAGCTGCTTGTTAAAGGGTAGAACAGTGGTTATCAGTGGCTGGGGGCGGGTGTTGAGGATATATTCATCGAAGAATAACAAATTTCAGTTAGGTAGGAAGACAGGCATGGAGATTATAGTTACTAACGATGTGTTGTATTTTTGAAAATTGCTGAGAGCAGATTTTAAATATTCTTACCACAAAAAAAGAGATGTCATGTTTATGTTAATGAGCTCTATTTAGCCATTCTACAATGTATACATATTTCAAAACAACATGTACATGAGAAATACATGCAATTTTTGTCAATTAAAATTTAAAAAGCTTAAAATAACTGCTTGTTTTAAGTTCCATACCATATATCTATATTATAAAAGCATTTTAACCTCATCAAATGATATAGTCTCCTCTCCCCTGGAAGCCTCTCACAGCTAAATTGCTTCATACATCTCTTGAATGCCAATTACTAATATATATATATATATATATTTTTTTTAATGTTGACTAAAATGGTGGTAAAGAGGGCAGGTCATCTGGAAGACAGGAAAGGGTCCGGGTGAGACAATCCCTTAAATCACTGGAAGCCATCCATTATTTTAAAAATTACTTGTTATAAAACTTCTAAAAGAAATTTTATTGTTCCAGCTCCCTGCCCCATTTAAATAAAGGCTAGCTTCTAGCATTAATTTGTCTTTGAAATTTGCATTATAGCTTTTAAAAAATGAATCCAATCTACCATCTCTTAAATCACCAATCAAGTTTGCTGTCTACTGAGGCAAGTCAAGGCGGCCCATTGCAGGTGAAAGTGAGTACTCTCCATACCACAACATTCAGAGCCCCAGACCATCTTCTCAGTTGCACTCTACCTTTATAATTGCTTCCTAAATGTTGGCTTTTTTGGGAAGCTGCTGGTGCCTCAGAACCAAAATGATACCCACTGGTTCCCTTTCTGAGCTTCCTTTGTCTCTTGGTTACATACATTTCAGTAACATTTATTAAATAATTTTATGTGCCAGGTGGCCAGGTGCAGTGGCTCACACCTGTAATCCTAGCACTTGATGTCAAGAGCTCGAGACCAGCCTGGCCAACATGGTGAAACCTCGTCTCTACTAAAAACAGAAAAATTAGCCGGGAGTCGTGGTGGGTGCCTGTAATCCTAGCTACTGGGGAGGCTGAGGCACGAGCATCACTTGAACCTGGGAGGCAGAGGTTGCAGTGAGCCAAGATCGCCCCACTGTACTCCAGCCTGGGCAACAGAGGGAGACTCAGTCTCCAAAACAAACAAAAACAAAAAATATGTTCTAGGTGGCATTTCCCAGAAATGTAAAAACGAGTGTTATTGCCCGCTCTATATTTACTCACAATATATCAAAGAAGAGAGATACAGAAAGAATGGGGTTGTTTACTGTGATAGAGCCATGCATAGAGGCTAAGAGAAGCATCCTAAAAGGATCTCTAACCCAGACTGAGAACTCAGAGGTTTCCTGGTGGATGTGCTACCCAAGACAATTCAAAAGAGAAACTGGGAATCCTCAGAGGGGGTACAATGTGAAGGCAAATTGTCTCTGTCTTTTCCTGGAATGTATACCTATCATGAAGCTCATCATTAGTATACCATATCCCATACACTTTATAGCTCGCATTCTAGATAGTGAATTCTGCAAGTTGAGGCCCATTTTTGATACAAATTTCTCTTTGGCGCAGGATCTAGAAACTCTGAGTCAAGCAGGCTCGTTCTACAAAACGCAGGTGACTTGGGATTAAGAGACCTACAAGTCTAGCATAAAAGTTTTTTCTAATTACACCAGAAATACATCATGCAAGAACTGAAATTTTTCTCATATTGAAGCAGATAAAGACATCTGAAACCTTTTAAGGAGTAGCTGAAAAACTCTCAACTTTTATTTGCTTACTAAAGCAAAGGCCATGAACAGCTCAAAGGGAATCATTTCCATTTTGTTCATCATGTGCATTTGTCAAACCTCACAAAGAACAGTGTAGATAACACAAGTGAATACTGAATGGTGCTAAAGAGGATAACTTTTCATACTGTATATCAAAGTGGTAGCATTGAAAATTGGTGCAGGACAAAGCAATTTTAAGAGACTAAATGGACTGACTTGAAGCTTCCTTTGTCCCTCTCCTCCCACCTCCAAACTTAGTTTTAAGACTTCACAGCAGTAATTTAAAAATATTGATAATGGCTGGGTGTGGTGGCTCAAGCCTGTAATCCTGGCAGTTTGGGAGGTTGAGGCCAGTGAATCACGAGGTCAGGATTTTAAGACCAGCCTGGCCAAGATGGTGAACCCCCGTCTCTACTAAAATACAAAAATTAGCTGGGCATGATGGTAGGTGCCTGTAATCCCAGCTACTTGGGAGGCTGAGGCAGAGAATTGCTCGAACCCGGGAGGTGGAGATTGCAGTGAGCTAAGATTGCACCACTGCACTCCAGCCTGGGCTACAGAGTGAGACACCGCCTCAAAAAAAAAAAAAAAAATTTTGCAATACTCAGTGCTGGTATATACGTAAAGATATGTACTCTAAAATACAGCTTGTAAAGGTATAAATTGATGTAACTTTTTAGAACATGAATATTACATATAACCCTAAAAATACATTTCTTTAATCCAGCAATTCTACTTCTAAAAACCTATATAAATATTAAAATTTTTATCATACAAATCTACAGTATTGGTATAAAAATATATCTAGAATATATTGCTATTTTTAAAAACTTGGGTTACACAAAGGGTATATCATATGTCTCTATTTTTAGCAATTAATAAATGCACTGAAAATTCTGGTAAAATGTAGTCCTAAATGCTTATAGCAATTATATCTGATAGGCAATTTTAAAATAATATCACTTGTTTATTGCTTTTCTAAGCGTCCTCACGTGATAACTCTACTTCCTCATTCTCAAAAATTAGCCAACTCTTCATACTATTTTCAAATATTTTGGAATAAATATGCATGACATTGATAATCAGAAGATCTGTTATACTATTAAAGTTCTAATTCTAGCCTTTCTCATGCTGTGTGTATGTGTGTGTCCTGGTGTGTCCTGCAAGTTTCTCTCTACTCCCATTTGTCACATGCAGGGCATCCTCGTGACAAATTTTAGCTATAAAAGAAAGAGGATATTTGAAATTAGAATTGCTGGGAAAGGCATTGTATAGTTTATTTGCACACAAGTACTTGCTGATATCTTTTTTTTTTTATTACCACACCCACATTCTCTGAAAAGCCTGACTTTCTTTATGTGGAAATGTCTAAGCCACACAATTTGCATGCAGGCTTCCCAGCAAGCAATATCTTCTCCTTTCTTTGACCTTCAAGTTAGGCAAAACAACCGTTACATAATACACAATTTTCTCTAGTTTGTGGATGTTACTTTAGACCATAAACTCTTTAAGATAGGGTCTTTTTTTTTGTACCCTCACAGAGATCAGACTGAAGCTGGTGAAACAAAACACCCCATTTACTTCCTCAGTTGTGTAGTAAGACAGAAAGCTGGGAACCCTGGGGAATTTGAAAACACTGTATTTTAAAAGATACCTTCCGAGTTCTGTTAGAAAACGGTCTAACAAAGCGTGTATATACAGTAGACATTTGGAAATCTTCATCACCATGAATGTAGTATTCATCAACCTATACTTCCTTGTAAACTGGTGATTAAGTGTTTGCTGTTAATGTTGTAATCATGTCATAGAAACATAATAGACTATGTCTAAAACACAGAAGCGTAAGAAAAGAAACAAAAATGCCCCTTCCTGAGTAGTTAATTTCAGCATTTTTGGTAAATCTTGGCTTGCTTACAAAGAATTGTTTCCTTTGGAAGAAGTGAGAAGAGCACACTGTTTATCTGACAGGTCATTGTCTTGCAGGAAACAGAGCTACTGTAAGGCTGTGTCTCCTAATGAATCTAAAACATGATGCCATGACATTTTGTAAGATGAGAGCTAATTAGTTCAGGGTCCCGAAAAGAATAAACCCATCAAGAGCAAGTCCTCACGTGCTCTCCTTGCTTTCCTGCTGAATGGCATCGACATTACGTTCTTCAAACAGCCGAGTCCCTCAAAGAACCTTGAGAACAAAGAAGTTAGAATGAGATTCCAAGCTCCAGGCATGGATGAAACAAACCAAGTGTCTCAACAGCAATTCCCAGTCCTGTATACAGATGACATGCTAAAGGAGTGTTCACTTTTCCAGGGACTTAAACCTAAGAAAAAGGCAAAGACTGACAAAACCACACAGCACTCAAAGATTTCAGCTTGAACACACTTTTCCACCCTCTCATGGCCTAGCTCTGACTGGGGCAGAAGGAAAATGGCAGCGCTTCTCAAATTTGAGTGTGTGCTCCCATCACCTGGGGGGCTTGTCTCCCGGGGATGCTGACACTGCTGGTTTTAGGACTGAGTAGCAAGTTTCAGGAGTGCCATAGGGCACCACGTTGTGTACTGAATCTGTAGCGGGAGTGTCCGATCTTTTGGCTTCCCTGGGCTACACTGGAAAAAGTATCATCTTGGGTGACACATTAATGCAAAAACACTGATAATAGCTGCTGAGCTTAAAAAAAAATCACAAAAAAAAATCCCATAATATTTTAAGAAAGTTTATCAATTTGTGTTGGGCCACATTAAAAGACACCCTGGGCTAATTTGATTCACCGGCCACAAGTTGGACAAGCTTGAATAGGGCTTCAAAGCATTGGGAAAATCCCTGTGCTGCTCCAGCTTTTTAAATCGGTGGAAGATGAACAAACAGGGTGTGAGCAGCCCCTGAGGTGGAGGGAGGTAAGAGTGGCTTCAGGCCTGAATTAGGGCTCCATCCTCTTCATGGGTACCTGGCACATGCTTGGGCCACATTTGATACACGCCATGCTCAAAGAGAGGGCAGCTCTATCCCTTCTGTGGCTGGAGGCCAAGAGCTCCCAGGAGCACAGCTCAGACGGTGGAGCTTGAATTAATACCTTCCCGGCACAGCATCATGACCTATAAAGACTGTGTTCTTGCTTCAGGGAGAGCAAGGGGGAGAACAGGAGGGAGTGCTAACACCTGGCTTTTGTGGTTTCCTAGCGTCTAACTCTCTAGAAGACATGTGTTCCTTCCATTCCCACCTTCCTGTAGGACAGATCAGACCCCTGACCATTGCCTCAGTTCATCATTGCATCTTCCGGATGGCTTTCCTAAGCTCCCACCTGGGCCCAGAAAGGAAGCAGCTTCTGACCTGCAGTCTTTGACTATCACCATCCCCATGCTATTTATGGCCCGACTGCACCTTTGTGCAAATTGGGAAAAGGTGACCCTTGTTGTGGGGGTGGAGGACAAGGACAAAACAGGGCATGATCTGGCCAGTGAAGGGGGACTGGACTGGCTCCTGGTGGGTTTTGGCAAGGTGTAACCTGCACCATGGTTGTTACTGCCCAAAATGAGAGCCATCGGCTTGCTGAAAATCACTGAGCCTGGAGCTCCACCCTTGGCTGAGGATACTTCTTCCAGATCCCTGCCTACCCACCTGCAAGGCTTTCAGGAAGCCTTGAGAAGAACTAGGAAGGAGGCTGATGCTCCCAGTCATTTATGAGCAGCCAATGTAGTAGGCTGATGCCCGATAGTTCCTACCTTCTTCTGCATTCCTGGCTGAGAATCTACCCATGAGCCCCACAGAGCAAGAGCAGCCTGATTAATGCTCCTGCCTATGATATGGAAATCGTCAAAAATAGACCTGAATCCTTGCCTTGCCTCCCCATGATTTCTGTGTAGTATGGCCTTAAATATACTAGATAAGTCAGAAGCCTAAAATAGCTCAGCTCTTAGAATAACAGAATTTGGTTCCCTCTTGCTTCTGTAAATTGGCTTTTTAATTGCTAAATTTCAGGCTTTTTTGTTGTTTATAAAAGAATTTCAAGGCCACAGCTCCATATTTGAAGTAAAGTGCTCATAAAATTAGTTGCAAGGTAATTTGCCATTAATAAATATCTGATTTCTACTTTGATCTAGTAGTTGTTAAGAAGAGTGGCTTTGGTTTTTTTAATCATGATTTTGGTGTTGATTCCCACTTTTATTTGCTGTACTGGAGAAAATGATTTCTGTGGGCGTTTTTGAGGTATAGCACATGACTCACAGTTACATATGCTCTTATAAGAAAATGACATATTCTCTGTTAGTAGAATACAAATACTTAAAAAATATATGTTTTTAAATATTTGAAAAGGGGTCTGCTGATCCCATTATTAATGCTTTGCATTCTCACTTGGTTAAATCACCTTTGTTTCTGGAGGATTTTGTTGTGTGTGTATATATATATATATATTTGATGCTGTGTCCCTGCTGAATAAAGTTATAAACTCCTTGGACTACAGCGTTTACCATGCATTGGTTGTAAATTTTTATTCATCTTATATATATTGTCAGTCCTCCTTACTTTTTAAAATTTGCATTGCATTTGACTTTATAATTCTGCACATCCTTTTCAACATTTGCCTTCATTTTTCAAGTATGTTTCTTACAGACAGCACATGTCTGCATTTTTAAAAAATCCAATTTGACATTCCTTGTTTCATAATAGGAAAATTTGGTTCATTTGAATTCATTGCGAAGATTAATATTTTGGTGGTGTTCTCATTTTATTTGCTACTATTACTTTTTTTTCTATTTTTACCTCATATTCTTGCTAATAATATTAAGCTTTCTGAGACTTAGGAATTCTCTAATAAAATGATAATAATAATAATATTAAGCTTCTTGCTAATTCTGTTGTTTCTCTTTTATCCCCTCATCCTGGTTTCTGAATTAACATTATTTTATGATTTCCCATGGCCCTAACTATAAACTTATTCTAACAATATAAACTCTTCTAAGAATTATAATTTATGTGTCTTTATTAACACATAAAAATTAATGTGTAGCCACTCAAGTATTTTATTTGCCATTCCCCCCACCCCTTTAAAAAGGAGACATTTCTTCCATCCTGAACAAACTCCCCACTTCTGCAGTAGCCAACACTTGGGTTTACAGCAATGGTTTCCGATTTTCAATGTTTCATATCCTGACTAACATTTTTGAGATAATAATTTCTTCTGTTCAGCAATAAGTTCTTAAAATTTAAATATATTCCAGTCATATCATTTTATTAATTCATTTTTTCCTCTATATCTTAAAACTGATGGCATCTCATGGTTGAACATTAGGAAATCCATCACCATGATTCAGTAAGTAAACAAATTCAAGGTGGCACATCATATTGCCTTTTTATGCTTTTGATTTTAGTAATATCCTTCCACATTCATAATCCAGATAGAGAGATAAGCAAGATTTTATCCACCAAGGCTCCTCTTTATTGCTCTTACAAATGGAAACACATAGCTGCCATTTTAGTCAACAGTTAAAATTTATTATAGAATATTTTTATACCTTTTCTGCTAAAGTTACCTGCAACTCACATAGTGATGCTCAAATCCCATTTGGGAATTCAGTGAACTAGCAGAAGGAAATTCTAAAAGACTTGGATACTGATGGTCCACGCTTTCCATGGGAACTGACATTAAATATTTCACAAATACTGTAACTTCCAGGAATTCACATTTATTGAATGTAGAATTGTAAAATCTTTAAAAAATAAATGAATCATTATTTCTTGACTGTCTCCTGCCTGTTAAAGCAGAACTATGAAGTAGCTCAAGGGAATCAGTGAAAGACTTGTGTCTATTATATTTAATAGCCTGCATGTGTCCAAATCACAGATGAAAGAATGTGGGAAAATATAAATTAAAATTGAATGTTGCAGAAGTGGCTGAAGAACTTCACCAGAATATATTAATGTACAAACAGAAAACTAATGAAAGTCAAGAGTTTGATCCTACATACTTTAAAGGATAGGAGCAGTTTTGTGGACATTTCTTCATTCTTCTCTTTCTGCTTTTCCAGACATCTAAAGAGAGATTTGCTAGGAGAAATAAAGCGATGTATACATTTCAGTGATGCCAAATTCTCCTTATTAGTGGTAAAGGTATAAATTGGTATGGATTTTCTAGAAGACAATTTAAAGGTACACACTTGGTTTCTAAAAAGTACGTGTACTTTTAAAAATCTTTCTTTTTAAGCCCAATTAATTTACAATTTATTTTAAGAAAATATTTAGGTAATTATGCAAAGATGTATGTAAAGTAAGTTCACTAATTGTTCTCAATACAAAAAAGGGATAAAATTCCATAAACATCTATTAAGAAAGACCTGGCTAAATAATTTATTGTACCTCCATATGTTCTGTCATTAGAAATGGTCACTTAAATCTCTAGTGTATTGACATCAAATAATGTCAACAATAAATTGAAAAAGCATAAGCATATAGAAAAATATCCCTATGTCTATATAAAGAATGTCTACAACATATCTGCTTATGAATACATGGAAACATCTGCAAGGATATGGTCTAAAACCAGATAGGTAGTGTTTCTTCGCAGTAGTGTGAAAGTAATACAGTAGAAACATTTAACTCCTTCCAGTAATAGGAAGGAGAGGAAGAGCTCACGAAAACAGAAAGCAAATATTTTTGAAATCTTAAATGTAATCTCTTTTCTTCATTTTTCTGGCTATATATTGATTCAACACATATTAATAAGCAGGATGTTATATTCAATTAAAAAATTTCTATAACTGTCTGCATTGTTCCAACTTATTTATATAGAAACTATTCATTATATGTCTCTCTATTAAACTAACATTTAGGATATAAGGCACAGTTTTATTCTTGAAATTATTAATAAATTAAAATATTAGTGACAAACATGAACTCTTGAGCTTTATAATAGGTTAAGATAAAGAAGACAGACAGTATCAGATGGAGAAATGTGGGTTTCATAAAACTCACAGGTTAGAGAAAAATTTTTAGGCATTTAATAAATGATAGATCCTTAATATTTTGCTGCACAAAAACCAAAAGTGAAACTTCTTTTAAATGCATGTTCTCAGCATGCATTTCGAATCTCATTTTTGAAGTTTATTATGATTACATAGGGGAAGAAAAAAGTTGTTTTTCTACCCATCTTAGGTCTATTGCCTGGGGCTCTGCAATTTAGACTGACAAAAGACAGATTAAACAAGAGAAAAACAAATGAAAGTTTATTAACATAGGCACAATACCTAAGAATGGGAACTCTCACTAACAAATAACTCAGATAAGTGGTTAGACCTTAGGGTTATATAACAATCTTAACAAGGAATAATAAATATGTTGAGAAGTGACAGGACAAAGGAAAGGAGCTTTGGGCTTCTAGGGGCAGCAAACTGTGGGAAGGTAAATTTTTGGGGAAAAAATGGAAGATGCTGGGCGTGGTGTCTCACGCCTGCAACCCCAGTACTTTGAGAGGCCAAGGGGGTGGATCACCTGAGGTCAGGAGTTCAAGACCACCCCAGCCAACACGGTGAAAGCCTGTCTCTATTAAAAACACAAAATATTAACCAGACGTGGTGGCATGCACCTGTATACCAGCTACTCCGGAGGCTCAGGCAGGAGAATTGCTTGAACCTGGGAGGCAGAGGTTGCAGTGAGCCAAGATCATACCCCTGCACTCCAGCCTGGTGACAGAGTGAGACTCTGTCTCAAAAAAAAAAAAAAAAGAAAGAAAGAAAGAAAGAAAAAGAAAGAAATAAAGTTAATGGACAATGAGTGCTAATTAGTAGATTTGTTAGATATGTTACGTAGATTCCTCTAGTGCCTTGCTTGAGCTGGTAGACTTTATAGCTGTTTCTAGTGATAAAGAATCATCCTGTGCTTCCTGATAGAGGGAGGAAAACAGAGTTTTTCTCGTCTCTTTTAATTGCCTTTGACTCAAAATAATCCTTACACCAGAGTGACACATTTTGGGGTGACATCCTCTGAACCTTTTCAAATATAAGGTGTGCCTCCTCTTTCTACTTCCTAACAAAGTCTTCTTTCTCTTCCGTGGATATTACAATTCCTGCCTGAGTCACACAATGCCCTCCCCTTCCCCTGTAGGTCAGGACACAATTGGTCTTTGAATTGAGCTGTTGTAGTAGCCAGGCTTTGGAGAGTGAGGTTTTCACCTTTCATTCTGTTTCTTAAAGTAAATATTTAGTAAATGATAAGTGTATGGTGATTGTATAGCACGGAGTTATTCTAATGTATTATTTTAGCAATGAAGACATGTAGATTTGATATAGAATTTCTTGTCATAGGAAGCCAAAATATTTCTGTTGCCCTTAGGGGCTAAATATCAATAATGAACCCATATTAAACATTTTTTTTTAATAAGAGCTGGAGTTTTGCTATGTTGTTTAGGCTGGGCTTGAACTCCTGGACTCCTCAAGCAGTCCCCCGGCCTCAGCCTCCTGAGTAGCTGGGATTACAGGTACATGCCACTATGCCCAGTTTACCCAAATTAAGCTTTAACAAATCTTCTCTATAAGGTTTTCCTAAATTATTCTTTAATACAGTCATGTAAAATATATAACACTCAATTATGAAGTTTCTAAAATTTTGAAATTTAGGAAATTTAGAATAAAAACAAATGAAACTTTTTTTTTTTTTTTTTTTTTTGAAACAGAGTCTCATTCTGTCACCCAGGCTGGAGTGCAGCGGGGTGATCTCGGGCTCAAGGGATTCTCCTGGTCAGCCTCCTAAGTAACACGGGATGACAGACCCCCGCCAGGAGACAGAGGCAATAAAAAGCCATTGCCAATTACCTACTCTAGGTTTAAAAAGCTAATCTAAACTTTTCAAGTATCTTTTTTTCCCTGAAGCCTGCAGTTTGTTATTACTTTAGTTAGAAAACGACTCCAGTCAATGACTCACTACTCAAGTTTCCTCACCATTCTGACATGCATTCCAGCATCCCTTTGCCATTATTTCAGCAAGAATAGATATAATATGCTATGGAAGAAAAAGAGTAGAAACCTGAACTTAAGAGTTGAATTCCTATTGTAAAATAAAGACATTCCTGAGACTGGGTTCCAAACAAATATATTTTTAAGTTCCACTACTGCGATTTTTTTGTCTTGGTCTCTTTGTTGATCCTGTCAGCCAATGGTTTCTCACATGCCTGTCAGAGCTGAAGAGCCTATTCCTTGTCAGTTCAGATGCAGAGTATAATACATCATTGGTTTTGAAGCAGAACAAACATCCTTTAGTAACAAAACCAATCCAAAATGAAAAGGATATATTACTGCTGACTGTGGTGATTGTCAATAAAGATGTTTTCATAGCAACTTTTCCTTCAAAACACAATGAACATCTACACAA
The DNA here is from genome assembly GCA_004027715.1 of Plecturocebus donacophilus. Taxonomy (NCBI): domain Eukaryota; kingdom Metazoa; phylum Chordata; class Mammalia; order Primates; family Pitheciidae; genus Plecturocebus; species Plecturocebus donacophilus. Next base: position 22,369 of record PVKP010019589.1, on the reverse strand, counting down.
GTCTTTTACCCAAATGACAAATAACTTTCCTACTAAATCATGTCCTTACAAAATTAGAAGGCTCTATTTTAAACCTTGAATTACTTGACATTGAAAGTAATTCTAATTACAATAAAATCTCCCAGTTACATAATTATTAATTCAAATTTGCACCTTTTTTCCTGAATTTTACTTGCTTGGAAATCTTTATGGTGCTAATAATGAACAATAATAATTAAGAATTTTGTTGCTGAAGTCTCTCTATGCTTCAGTTTAACCACGTTAAAAATTGATAATACCTAATTGATAGAAATTGTGATAATAACACCACAAATGTGATTACAACACAACATGGCAAAATAAATGCTAAATTTTTAAAACATAGTTTAAGGGTATGATTTGTATTACTTTCATTAAATAATTGATAGTTTTCTTGCTTTGACACTAACATTGAGTATTCATATTTCTGCATGTAGGAGAGGAAGGATGTGATACTTTTCACAACCCATCATAAGCGTCATGGCCAACACTCCTATAACAAAAGATAGGCTAACAAGAGAAAAAAGTATAACAAGTTTATTGAATCATATTTTTTACATGACAGAGAAGGCTTCAGAAGAAAGGCTCAAAGAACCAGAGAAAACTGCCATCTTTCTTCTTAGATTCAATGGAGTAGACAGCTGTGTAGAAATGTGATTGGACAAAGAAATCATCTAATAGTAATGGACTGAATGTAGAAACCCAGCAGGAACTGTCTATTCTGATTCTTCTTGGCCTGTCTGTGTGGCATTTCTTCCTCCTGGGTATGGGGCAAGATTCCTTCTGGAATGAGGGTTTGATGACCTACTAAGGGGAGGTCAGATAATTTCTTTATGGTCAGCTCCTAGATAGGAAGGCAGGACAAAGTTAGAGTAATAATTCTAGCTTTTATTTTTGCCTCTGAGGAAAAGTGGTTAAGGTTTCTATGACCCACCTCAGGGAAGAGGGATTCTAGTTTCTATGGTTGCCTTGAGGGAGAATGAAGGGCAAGAGACAGAAGGGCAGGAGAAGTCAGAGAGACACTGCTTCTGAGGCTGCATCGGAATCCTTCACTTTGGGGTATTGTTTCTGAACCTCAATATGCAAAAGTATTTTTAACTAGGGGCTTAATACGGCCTTTTGAGATACACAATTCCTGTGCTTTAATCTCACAGGCAATGGTCTTTATAAAAATGTGTTGAGGTTGAAAAAAACAAAGCAGCAAAACAAATAAGAACCTGAAGAAATATTCAGAAATATTCCTCATTGAAGGTCCAGCTTACGTTAAAAAGGAAACTATAGTAATTTACTCTCTTGAAAAGGGTTGTACAGCAAAGGAAGATTCTTGAATATTCCCTTTGCTTGCCCCATGCATCAATTCTATTGATATTAAAATAGGCCTAGCAAATGTACTTGCATTCTCACTGATTCAGGCTTTATAATTCACCACCAATCCTAAAAAATAATTAGAAATTATTTCAGCCAACAGCTCTTATAAATGCTACATGCATAATAATATTTCAATATCAGAGACTTCTTTCCCATGAGGAGATATTTTCAACCTGAAATTTATTATAAATGACCTAACAACGTACTATTCTTTCAGTAATTGGCAATTATGGTCCAATCTGTTACACCCACTTTATACTAGCAACTATCCTATATTTCCTTGTTGCCTACATAACATTAGTCATGAAAAGGTTAAACACTAAACCTCCTGAGTCCTGCCAGCCAAAGGAAGACTACTGGTGTTACTCAGGAAGTGCAATGGCATTCTCATTTCTGTTCAATGAGGGAAATATGCTTTCAATTTAAATCCCAATAAGAAAGCTACTCTTCCAGACAAATTAAGCTAAATAACCCATCATGACAGCTGAGAAAACAATGTGCAAAAGCTCAGTGGAGGCCAGTAAGAGAAAGGCAGAGATGGACTGTAAGAGCTGCAGCAGGATGCAGATACTGAGAAAAGACATTCTGTTCATAAAGCTCTTAACTCCAGGCTTTTTTACAGAACATATTGGGAATGAAGCAAAGCTTCCTTAGCAGTACTCTGATGCCTTCTCAGCAGGATAACGTAAGGCAATTCACAGTGAAGGCAAGGGGTTAGGAAAGTCTCAGCCCTAAAAATCAATGGAATGCTCACAGGGAAGAAGGTGCAACAGATCTTGCAGAGCACAGAAGAGATGAGCAGCCTGTGTTGAACAGAAACCAATATATTAGTTAGATACATCTAGCAAAGTTGTTTCACAAGTTCATTAGTGAGTAGGCACCGAAAGCCAACTGTAAATCCTACAAACTTCTACATATGCATGCTTATATTACTTATATTTTAAACAGACATATTCTCAAGTTGTATTATGAGCTCAGTCATTCTAAAAAGATGCTTCCATTGTCTTCTTGGTACTCAGAATCTTCAGTCATCTTATTTATACCGTGTGCTTACTGGTTGTCTTACAGATGAGGGCAGGGAGCCTGTCTTATTCGCCTCCACATCCCCAGGATATAGAATAGGGGTTGGCCCACAGCAGGAACTCAATAGTCATACGATTTTGAGTCCTTTAATCCTCATATCAATACATGATTTAGGGTCTGTGATTATCTCCATTTTACAGATGAGGAAAGTGAGGAATAGAGAAATAAGTAACTTGCCCAAGTGGCAGAATCAGGATTTGAAGCCAGGCAGTCAATCCCTAGCATTCACGCTCCAACGACTACTGCCTCTAGTGGTTACATATGTGTTTATAAACATATATATTTGCAGAAATAATTGAAACATTTCTGCCTGGGTGCATGATATATTAAAGTATCACTAAATCCTTATGAATATAATTCAAACTTCTTCCTACCATAGACAGAGTAATGGCCCATAATGGGCATAATGATTATCCCATCATACACCTTGTACTATATTAGTTTTCTTTGCAATCTCAATTACACTTGTTTTTTTATTATCATGGTTTTATAAAACTTTATGACTGGAAAGTACCATATTCATAAAGAGTTGTGCCTCATATATGCTAGACATTCATGCATTTTTATAAGTAATTATAAGTTTTTATGCAGCAAGATAGCCCCAGGTTTATGATTCGACATCTTTTGTGTTGTATCTTTTGTAGCTAGTTCATATTATGTTTGCTAACTTAATTCAGTCACTTATTAGTTTTTATAAACTAGAATTTAGGGGCCATTTCAATGGACTATGGAGAGAAAATAACTGAAAATTGGAAATTGAGGGCATCTGAGAAAATCCAAGGTGTTTGCACATCCTGGACATAAATCTCAGGAAGGCTGACTATCACTAAAACTAGTCGAACATTTAAACATTCAGACAATCACTTTAGTGGATGCTTCATTAAGTTTACTGAACTAACAGTTTTTTACCACTACTGAATAGTCACAGTTGAAAATGATCTATACATTGTATTACAAATTGGATTAAATAGTTATGCTGCCAGACAACCCCAAGTATGCCAAATAACTGGACCCCTTCCTCCAAGATAGTCATTGAGAAACTAGACAGCGTCTGAGCATTGTGGGAACAAACATTGAAGTAAATGGATTCTAAATTCCTTTGATTTCTAAACTGCTATAGAGAGCTGAGAAGTTTATGAACTTGTAACAGCAGGCAACATAGATTATGCTTAAAAAGCAACATACTTGATAAACTCTTTTGTAGTTCATTTAATGCAAATAGGCTTTAGAGCTCAATTCGCACTTTTGTGAATGAATTTTGGTACACATTGAACATATTTGATTCAATAGTTATATTTCTGTCTGACATGAGTAAATTATAGAATGTATTAACCTTAACAATTTAATTAGCATGTCCCAGATGTAACTGCTCACTAGCTGGGTAGCCTTGGTCCAGTTAATCACTATAAACCAGTTTCCTCATCTGTAAAATAGGAAGGAAAATAATAGCTAATAGGGTTGTTAACAGGAGTGAGTAAATTATACATGTGCCCTGTCTGGCACACAGTAAGTGTATATTAAATGTTTCTGAAGTACCAGTATTAGTAGCTTCCATATTTAGAGAGCCATCAATTCTGTCTTCCAAGAACTCCATTAGTGAGAATTGTGCTGTGCATTTTTTCCCCCAATTGCATTGCTATATACAGGGATGTAAATTCTGTCTCTAAAACTGTTCAAATAATGAGCCAGGGGAAAACAGACTTAAGTCAAAAGAGTTTGACTAAACTGGCTGAGAACATTTAAGGTGGATAGAAATAGATGTATTTTGTTTGTATAAATAGATTTTGGTCATGAGAAAGAAATAAAGAGGTTCTTCTCAAAAGAAAGCCTCGTTTAGCCGTCAGCAAACATTGGAAAGAGTCAGCAATTAACTTCCCCATCGTGTGGAAGAAACGGCCAGAAGCCCATCCAGAATTAGGTGTGTGGGAGGGAAGAACAGAGGCGAGGCAAACAAGAAGCCGTCACTATGCATCACTTCCACCCGGAATAACCTTTAATTGAAAAATAAAGTTGCCAAAACAAGGAGAAAAAGAAAAACTACTATTTTATTCCCTCCTTGAGATTGAATTAGAGGGAAACATATAGACTATAATAACAGACTATAATAATCACATGATGGCAAATGTCACTTAGTTCTAAAGCTCTAATTAGAAACAGGGCTGAGGTTTTAGTCAGCTCCTGCTGCTAGAAATAAAACATACCCAGGCCCTGGACACCCCCTGACGGTGAACTCTACGTGCTTTCTGCGTGGGTTCAGTATAAAGCTGACAGAGTCTGGAGAATTCATACTTGAACAAGTATTGGGAAAGAATAAACTGGGTCAGTTACCACCTGTTTCTAGATTTTGTTTTTGTCTAGACTTCAACTGAGATTGTCTTTCATATTAATAAGAAGGATGAACATAATCTATTCCATCCATCTTCTATATTCCAGGCACAGTATCAACCATGTTATATTTTATCTTATGTAATATTCACAACATTATTGGGTAGATTAATCAACTTTCCCAAGTTCACACAACTGGTGACTCACAGAAATGGGATTTGAACTTATTGATGCCAGGTGAGGTGTATACTTTCATATTTTAGAATAACTTTTTATTTCACTATATTTTATGACTCTTGAAAAATGTTTATTGTTAAAAAAAAAAGCAGAAAATACAGATAGGCAAAATAAAATGTGTCTTTACATTAAAAGGCTTAATTTGCAAAAGAACACTTGTTATTTTAAAATCCTACTCAGTAGTTTTGTATATTTCTCTTCCTAATGGAGGGTTAATCTCATGAGGACTTTCTCTTATCCACCCACTGTTTGTAGGACAGTTCTTTGCACATAATGGCACTCAAATGTATTTGGATCATATCAGTCCACGAAAAAGCTGCTTGTTGTGGTTACTAAGCCAGCATGGTAACATCTCACCTCAACCTTCCTACCTGCAGTCACATTGTTTCTGGAATTAGGTGGTGATACTTGCCAGCTAGCCCAAGTTTCTGGGTACAGACCTTTAATGACTTCACAAGTACCCTTAGAAAATTTGGTTAAGACTGAACATGGAAAGCCTTGCTCCATTTTTTTCCACTCTCAAAATATCCCTAAGCACTAACTTATTCATAAGAAAAAAACTCTTTCTCTTCAGTTGTTTCTTTTTTGAATATGCTTTGATTTTAGCAGAAATAGGCACTGTAAAAGAGTAACGAATGTAATAGACAAGGAACGAAATTTATCAAACTTAGAAAGTTCATGTTAGATAATTGTACTCTTGAGGAAGATCCTCATTTAAAGAATAATTAGAAAGGAGAAAGAAAACCAAAGATAAAAGCGTACAAATGAGGTTCCCGATAAGTTGTTTCTTTTGATGGATAAGCTTTTAAGATGTTTGAATTACAATATTTATATATCAGGAATATGAAAGTTTTAATCATAAAAATTACATAACATTCCTTCCAACATTTTGATCTTGTCCTTTTCTTCATATCTATGGTGGAGAATTATCCCTTTGTACGCATGAAGAAGTCTTTATTCTCTTCGAAACCTGCTTCTCTTGCATTCCAAAATATAGTTCTGATGGAAGCTGCCAATCACATTATCCCATTCCCAGAACAGGCATGATGCCAGACCTGGGGTCAATTATATGCCCCACCTTCTTAGTCATGGAAAATAGCCTAGGGATACTTGTATGACTCAGGGCAGTTGGAGTAGTTTCATGGAATTTTTTAAACCAGAGTTGGCAGGAGGTAGCTCTGGTTCCTTGTTAGTTGCAAATGCAATCAGCAATAAGCAGAGATGTGCGTGTGTGTGTGTGTGCACGTGCGTGTGCATGTGTGTGTGTGTGTGTGTGTATGTCTGTGTGTCGGAGAGAGGAAAATATTACTACCTCAAACCACATCCATTTCCAAGGTGTGGTTTTAGAAGCAAAATATTTGCCAATTTCAGAGAAATTTCAGAGCAAAGTTGGGTTTTTGTCATGTAACCAAAAGAGTCCTGACTAATAGCCAAAACTCAGGCTGTTAAGTAAACATAATCTGTAAGAATCCATTTTCTAGCCTCCATTCCCCTTGATATCTTCCTGAAAGATGATTTGTATAGGAAAGGCTGAAGTCTCTTTGGCAAGTGCATCATAATTATTGTATTCAACAAATTTATTATATGTTTCTTTGGGGGCAGGCATCTGGCTTGGCACTGGAAATGCTAGAGAAATTGGGGCAAGAAAATACCTCCTCTCCATGGAGGAGGCATACATAAAAGTCAGTTGCTACACAGCTGGGTAAGAAGTGCTTTAATCAAAGCCTGAAAAAGTGTTGTGGAAACTGAAAGGAGCAAGCAAAGTGCTTCACATGAAAGTTTGACATTTGAGTGAAAGAATCACAGGGTTCTCCAAGCAGAAAAAAAAGGAGAGGACATCATGGACGGTGGAAATAGCACATTGCAAAGGATGTATGGAAAAAGCAATACACAACAAATTTGTGGAATAGCAGAACTTTTGATGTGATCACAGCACAATGTAGACTTGGGTAACAGTGAGGGATTAGGTTAACCCACTTGGCAGAATCCTGATAGTTAGAACTTTATCTTACAGGTTTTGAGAAGCCATCTGCAACTTTCAACCAGATGAGTGACACAATCAGATGTGTGTACGAAGGTAGTTAATGAACATCCATGTAACCATCACCCTGAGTTAATAACTATCCCTTCATGGGTGACTTGGGCAACTTTTCCTATAGTTAAAAACAACTGGCCGGGCATTGTGGCTCACATTTGTAATCCTAACACTTTGGGAGGCCAAGGTGGGTGGATCACTGAGGTCAGAATTTCAAAACCAGCATAGCCAACATGGTGAAACCCCATTTCTACTAAAAATAAAAAAAAAAAATTAGCTGGGTGAGGTAGCAGGTGCCGGTAATTCCAGCTACTTGGGAGGCTGAGGCAGGAGAATTTCTTGAACCCGGGAGGCGGAGGTTGCACTTGTGAGCCGAGACTGCACCATTGCACTCCAGCCTGGGCGACGGAGCAAGACTCCAACTCAGAAAATAAGAAAAATCCTTTTGTAAAATTATTAATTTTCTGCAGATCAATTCATTTTATTATAGAGTTCTTGGCCTTTTTCTTCTCAATCTTTAGAACTTCTTATGTTTTATGAATATATTAAGTATTAGTATAACTTTTCTGGCATAGCTTGCAAAATATTTGTTCCCATTCTATGATTTGTGTTTTTTACTTTGCTTATGGTATATTTTTCCTGTGAAAAAAATTTAAAAATATATATGTTTTTTCTCTTGTTTCTTCTAGATTTTGAGTCATATTGAGGAATGTTTCCCCATTTTCAGATTGTAGAAGAATTCATAACTGCTTTTTAAAAATACATGCACAGTTCCTTTTTAAAGCCTTGATTTAAATATCTGATCCATTGGGAATTTATCCTGACTTATGGTGTAAGAAATGGATCCAATTTTATCTTTCTCCATATGGCTATCCAGTTATCTCAACAATGTTTATTTAACCGTCCATCTTCTACCCAGCAGTTTCAGATGCTACCTATAATGCATACTAAATGTTCACATGCGATTGCATCTCTTTCTGAACTTTCTACCTTTTTCATTAGTTTGTCTGCCAATTCATGTGCTAATATCAAGCTGTTTAAATTATAAAGGTTTTATAGTACTTTTAAAAGAAATCCGATATAGATTTTCCTTCCAGTTCTTGTCCTAAACATTGCTTTTCTTTTTTAGAGTTTATCTAGTTATTCTTGTTTTTAAATTCCTAATGAACTTTATAAACAACTTGTTTTACCCTTAGAAAAAAGCCTAGAGACATTGAACTAAGATCAAATTAAATGTATTAAGTATGTTAGGGGAACTGAAGTCTTTATGATATTTCCTTCTCTTTCTCCAAGATTATGGCATTTCTTTTATTTGGAACTAGTTCTTCTTTCCAAAGCATTTTATAATTTTGCTCTTCTAAGTATTAGACACTTCTGATTAAGGTTATGCCAAAGTGCTTTCTTCTCTTTTTCCTGTTTTCTATCACAAATGATATCTATTATTCATTTATATATTCTCACTGTTTTTGTTTATATATATGTATATACATATATCCTTATATATGCTATTGATTTTTATATGCCATTTTATAACATGTTATTTTATCGAATTCTCTTATTGTTTATTACATTTCTCCATGGGTTATTTTGAGCTTTCCAGATACACAGTCACACATTCTCTTAATAAATAAAGCTTTACCTCTGTTTCCCAATCTTATGCCAGTAACTGCTTTTCCATGCCAGATGATCACATTGGTTAGTACCCCAATGTACACTATGTATAATGTACACTATTACATTGCTTAGTGTACCACTGAATGCTTGCGTCCTTCTGAAATGTATATATGGAAGCCCTAACCCTCTGAGTTGCTCCATTTGGAGTAAGGAAGTAACTAAGATTTAATGAAGCCATAAGAGCAAAGCCCAAATCCAATAAAATTAGTGTCTTTATGAGAAGAGACACCAGAGAAATATGCTATCGAGCTTCCCCCTTCACTCCCCCCACAGACACACACCCCCCCTCTCTCTGCTCGTGTACACAAAGATGAGGTCATGGAAACACAGTGAGATGGCAGCCACCTGCAACCCAAGGGGATAGATAGCTTTTACCAGACACCCACCCTGCTGGCACTTTGATCTTCTAGGATCCTGAACTGTGAGAAAATAAATTCCATTGTTTAAGCACTAAGTCTAAGGTATTTTGTTGCGGCAGCCCTTGTATACTAATACAGTTAGTACCTGCAATATGCTAAATGTTGTGGATATAGTAGGTATCTTTGCTTTGCTCCTGCCTTTCAACAAGAAGCATTATAATGTTAAATATTAAACATTACAGTTCACAAAGCTTTTGGGATGATGTAAATATTTGTAACATGCTAAGAAATTTTACTGATTATTTTTAACATGAATGGGCATTACATTTTGTCTAATGTGTCTACCACATCAATGGGGATAATCAAATACATTTTTTTAGCTCTTTAATGAATTATAACAATGTATTTCCTAATATTAGGCAATCTTTGAATAATTTAATAACTTAAATAGATATGTTTCATTTTGCATGAAGTTATTTCCAAGTTATTTTGCAAGAGTTATTTGCATTTTGCCATTTTATGCCAGCCTTCTTTTCAGGAGTCTATAAATCCAGGGAGGGCAGAGCCTCACTGTCTTCATTAGCGTGTCTACAGATGCAATTACAGTTGACAATATATTAACTCAATTAATGAATAAATTTAAACAATCTTAAGGAACAGGAATTAACTGAAGAAAATAAGCCTAGGTGATATTTGCCAGGTAGTGTCAACAGCATGTTGGGACTAAATAAATGTGAGAGATAAGACAGACAAAATTACAAACTATTGTTGTCACTAACTTGAACAGGGAATTTAGGAAAGAGAACTGATCTGGAGATAGGTAGGTAAGGTATTGATTCCAAAGATTTGGATATATCATCTTCTGATTCTTATAAGACATCTGAGTGGAGACATCCAGTAGGCCTGGCTCTATTTTCTAAGGAAGAGCCCTACATGGAATAATGTATTAAGTTTTTACTTTTTGCCAGATACTGTGGTACATGCAGTATGAGAATTGCTTTATTCTAACCTAACAACAAGGTAGCAGGACTATTAACATTCTCAAATTACAGGTTAGTAAACTAAGACAATGGAGTTAAGTAATTTATCAAGGTCACCTAATGATTAAATGATGATTAAATGGTGGAACTGGCATTCAAACCCAGCCAGTCTAATGCCAGCACCCAACTATAGCCATATAAACGCCTAGGATTTGAAGAGAGACCACTGTAGTCACTGTACATGAAAGAATCAAATTATCCTTCAAGAGTGCATACAGAAATAGTGAGGCGTGAGAAGCAAAAGAGCTGAGAGGAAACGAATCTAAGAAACAGGCAGAAGAGGACCCCGAGGAACAGACTGAGAAGGAGCAGGTAGAAAGATAAAAGGAAAACCAAGGAGAGAGCGTGTCATGATATGTGTCTCAGGAGTGATGGAGAGTTCAGGGAGGAAATTTGGTTTATTTTCTGACCCCGAGGCTTAATTTTTAAGTTCCAAAATTTCTCCATACCAATCAATTCCCATTATTTTAATTAATTTTTACCACCCTTCCCCCACAAAAAGTTATCAGTTATGAAATAATGCAAGATAGCCACAGCTACTTTAATAAAATAAATTTTTCACAAAATTGTCAAACAGCAAGAATGTTCTTAATTATTATTCAGAAAGATCAGCATGCTTGTAATCCCAGCTACTTGGGAGGCTGAACTCGAGAGTTGGATCTGCAGTGAGTTGTGATTATGCCACTGCACTGCGGCCTGGGTGACAGAATGAGACCCTGTCTCTAAAAAAAGGTGAAAGATCAGTATGTTTCTTGTTCTTTAGGGTATTTATAAACTTAAAAACATTTCCACTTTACAAGCTGATGTTGCTTACATATTGCCATATAAGGAATAAACAACCAACATTGTGATCAAACGAACAAACAACATGTCAACATTTTAAAAATGTCACATAACTAGTACAACATAGAAGTGAATACATTCGTTTTGCTTTTTGATCTGTATGTCATGTCCTTCCTTGTAAGATATGAGACGCATCATATGTAAGATAGAAGATCCATTTGGTCTTGGTTGAAAACATTACAGTGCACCATTGCCATTCATCTTCATAGTCATTTCAGTGCAATTTGTTTTCCAGTTTTGTGCTTCTACTTTATATTTTATGGAGTTGGTAAGACTCCAGAATTACTTTCAGAATTATCCATCTTATCTATAAGGGAAAGTTTTAAGCCTTCCATCTCTAAGCAAGGAAAACTGTCATAGAAATCAGGCTCCAAAATGAATTCTTCAAGACCAGGAAGGATAGAGAGGATGAATAAATAGAATTTTTTTTTCTCTGCAACTTATTCTAAATGATCTTATAATCAGTTTTCTGTTGAGGGTTTCTTGGCTATGGTAACATCTGCCATCTAGTGGCTGACTTGAGCTACTATACGATTAAACTAGAAAATTTTATTTTTGTGTATATAAAAACATGGAGGTGGGCAAATCATTGTACCTCATCTCTCTCTCTCTATTTGTATATATTTCATGTTGCAGACAAAGTAGGAAAATATAAATTTTTATTTGACAAACTATTATTTTTAGCACCAGATTTGATCTAATAATTCAATCCTTTTAGTGTAGGCATCTTCAAAGTAAAAGAGAAAAATAAAAACAGAAAGAAAAGAGAACGAGAAAGCAAAATAAAATAGTATGTTTACCTGCCACAAAAGATGACATAAACAATGCATAATTTAATTATAGTTCTTAAATTATTTCAGTTCTAGGGTGATTCTATTTTTTCACTGAACAAATGTTAATTTATTTGTACTTAAGATATAGTTAGAATAAATAAAACCAATATCTTTAGGTAAAAGTGAATGTATAAAACCTCCCCCTTATTTTTACTAAACTATTATGCACACATACTTTACTAAGCTAATAGAATTAGCTTCATTAGATGGTCTCCATATCAAAAACAATGATCAATTTTGAGTCTTCATCTCACTCAACTCTTACCAGCATTTGACACAGTTCAAAGATCTTTTTCCCCATCTGGAAGGCAATTTCTTGACTTTCAGGACACCATACTCTTCTTGTAGGTCATAGTTTGTGGGGCTGGGCACAGAATGAGAATGTGGGGCTCCCTTGTGCAAAAAGTGAGAAAAAAAATGTCCTTAAGGTACATATAACTTATGTGAATTACACAATTAATATTTTGTAGCTCATACTTGCATATGTACTCCATTCTTACCACAAGAGTGGAAATATTGCCCAAAACTAACTCAACTATTTTATTTCATTTCTTGATACAATACATATTGTGAAAGGAGAGAGGAAGAATGAGGATTGGATGGAAGAATCTCCATTTCTCAGTAATTTATTCATTTACTTTATTGTTTACTTCCATGTGATTGGCATCTAAGTTATTATTTTAAAGTTACATGGATTTTGCTAACATCCTTGCATTTAAATTGTTAAAAATATATCTTGTTATTCTTCTAATGTGGTTAAAAATTGCTTTTATTGGAGGCTAGTCGGATTAGGACTTAAATTGCAAGATTTTTTTCTTCTTGCTCTTTTAATTCTCCTTTTGACTTACTTTACTAAACAAGCACATAGACAAAATATATTTAATTCTCTATTTAGTCATAATAATGTCACAGACAGAAGTCAAAATAAGATTTGAATTGTACTTTGTTGACAGTTGATTGCCCTATAAATATCTAAATGACATTGTCTTTTTTTGATAAATATGACATCATACTTTTGTCTATCATGCATGAAAATTGATAAAATCTAATAATTACAACTTTTGAAAAATAAGCATTTAGAAGATCTCTTTAAGTGCTACAAAACAATATTACATCTTAATAAAACTTACCCTGTACTAACAGATGCTCAGGAAATAAATAGTGAGTAAATTTGAATTTGCAAGTCTTTTTCATTTATAATTCTGAATATACACATTTAATGAAGTAGCTCTCTTATTACAAATAAGCTCCAAGAGTTGGAAAGGAAATATAAGAACTAAAGATAGATGAGTCAGTGGTAGATATAGTTAAATGGATGTAGTTATAATAAAATTTGTTTTTACTTATTTATGTTATAGCAATGTTTTTCTGGCCTACCATTTCACATTGAATTATAGACCTTCAGGAATAGTTGCCTCCTGTGGGGTTAATTCAATAAACATTTATTAAATAGCTCAGATCTACGGCAAGTCCTATGCTAAGACCTGGGAATATAATAATGAACATTTTTTTGTCTTCTGAGCCCCACAGCCTATTGGGAAAACAAATAAATTATTATTTCAATGAAATTACAATAGAGATACAATGAAGATAAGCACAAAACAATAAGGGAGCAACGTGGTCTAATTATCTTGAAGAACCAAAAAGACTAGTGAGGCGAAGAGTTAAAGTGTGGAAAGGTTACAGAAAGGGGAAACAATGAGACAAGACACGCGTGTTTTGGAAATTGCATTCTGATTTCTGCATTAATATCGTTATGTTTGCTCTTACAAGATCACTAGAGACAGCCACCTCGTGTTCATGCCTCCTGCAGCTTTTGGTGCTTTCCTGTAACACTCCTCCTCTGGGATCTGAGGTCACAGTCTTATTTATGGCTCTTTTTCTTCTCTCCTCATCCGCTGAAAGTTAGTATTCCTCATGATTTGGTCCTGACCTCTCTTCTTTCCTTACTGTTCACATTTTCTACAAGCAAACTGATTCAGTTTTTTTGGTTTCAATTCCCAAAAAATCTTTTGAAACCTCTAAAACATGTCTCTAACTTCTCTCGCTCTCCCTTCTGGGTTCCAAACACATACTACAGTGCATTTGCCTGACAGTTCTATGTGGGTGCTCCTGAGGGTCCTCAAACCCAACGTGAAAACTGATAAAATCTAAAGCGAAGGTTTTCCTGGTAGCGGTACATGCTGCTACCATTTCCTTAGTCCTCAATGTCAGAAATCTGAAATTACATCTTTGATTTTTTCCTCCCCCTTATTCTCTATGTCCAATCAGTTATGCCAGTAATAACTTTTCAGGAGTCTCTCAAATTCCCCATGCTGTATCTTCTTGGTATACTAGACTTTCTTAAGACTGAGTTGCCTCCAGCCTCCTGCTCGCCTCCCTTCAGTCCATTTTTCACAATGCAGTCAGGTGATCTTGTTACAGCCTAACTCTGATCATATCATCCATTCCTGTTATTAAAAACTCCCTAATAATTCTCATTTATATAAAAATCAAGTTAAATTTATTCATAAAGTAAGGTGAGCAGGTATCTCCGTTTGCCTGAGACAATTAAGTTTATGATTTTAGCTCCAGCATCTTGTCTGCTAGAGCCCCCTTAACTCTCAAAAGGGTCTTGGTTCACATGATAACTTGTATGGTCACGCTATACATAAAATCTTCCTATAAAATCATGTAAAATCTTCATAGATTTCTGCTTGTGTCTTCAGCCTCATCTCTGCTAATCTCTTTTTTATTCCAAGCCCTAGGCACCCTAAACTGCCAAAGATACTCAAATCGCAATGCTCTTTCACCTCCAGCCTTTGCCTTTTGCCTGTATCGTCCTTTCTCCTGTTCCCCTTTCTTTGCCTCTCTGACTCCTGCTTAACCTCCAGGTGTCAGACTGGATGACAGTTCTAGAAAGCCTTCTCTCATTCTCTTCCACCACAGATGATCAAGTGTCCCTTCTAAGGGATTCCTTGCTATTCTAGTTACTTTTATTGTAATACTTTTCATGATAATTAATAATTTCCTACTGATTCTTTCACCTTCAGAATATTTCTTCCTCGAATAAATCTGACCTGTTCACTATTGTTTTTCTACCACTTAGCACAGTGCCTAGCACACACAGTAGAAGCTGAAATGCTAAAAGGCCTATCAATGGTGATAGAATTTTTAATCAACCTGAACATAGTTTTATTTAGATTGAGATGAAAGCTCTTTAGAAAAATTGATTTATCTTATAATTTAATAAGCAATGACCATTCGGTATTTTGGCCTGGTCCATCATATTTATGTTGTCAAATGTTGCCATTGGAAAACAGCATGAACAATGAACCTTGTAATTCATTGAAGAAAACAAATTATTTAAAATACAATTTTGGGTTTTGGTTTAGTATTTATCATGATAATCTTTTTTATTCACTTCTTTCAGAGCTGCCAGGCTACATGGTAGTTTCAGATAATTAAAATGATTTCAGATTCAGTCAAATTACTTGTTTGCCTTTAGATTGATTTCTATCTGCCTAGATAGCACACATTAAAACATGAAGCAGGCAAGTAGTCTCAAGAACATCCAACCCAAGTAAGTCAGAAGTGGAGTCTCATTGTTAGGGATTGTCAATAAGCACTTAGCAGTGATTTTTCTGATAAGGGCAGGTTAACTGACTTCAAAAAGGAAAGTAACAAAAACACGGTAAGTTTCTAGGAATAAGATGCTGTTCGAAGGTTGATGTGATGCAGGCAAACGTCAGTATTATTGACCAGAATTTGGAGATTCAACCTACAGTGCAATAAAAGAAGCAGAGTATAGAGCAGCTTCATTACATGCTGAACATTTATTAAGCTCCCTGCCTGTAAAGAATGCTGGGAAGCATCAGTAAGTTTAACAGCCTTTGGCAAAACAAAGTGGGACCCTTAGCACATATTACATCATAGTTTTTGCAAATAAAAATTTTTAAAAGTGAGTTTTGTTGGCATTTGGCTAGCTGCTACTTCCATTGTAGACTGCAATATCTTTAGAATTTATCAATTAGCTTGTGCTAGGCTAAACAAAATGACATCCATATAAGAAAATTTTTAATATTCCAAGAATCAGCAGTGCTGTAACATCAGATTTGGGCAACCCTAAAAATCCTTTGGTTTATTCTCCTGCACCTTTTAACAAAAACCATTCTGTATTCACATTGTAAGTCTCCACAGTAGACCTGTTGTTAATTTATGCCATTATTTATCTGAAAGCAAGAAAACTGTTTTTCCTATCTCACATAAATCCCTTGTGTACCCCTGATGCTATCATACCACAATACTGAGTTACATTAGTATGATCTGCCTTTTTCCCTCTGTGGGTTTCAAGGATGATAAATCTGCTAAATAAATAGAATGTTCCTACTCCACGGCCTGTTCCTCTTCTAGAATGGACTACAGAGCTGTGACTCCCAAAGCCCCAAAGGCTGGTCCACAAATTAGCATTGGCAAAATCAAGGGAAAACAAGGAACACAAAGAAAACATAGTTGAGTTTCATAGTGAGACATTATATTACTTTACACGATTAGCCTTTGTTTTAAGATAGTGTTTAATCAGGATTACCTAATGTATCTTTTCATTTTAGAAATGGATGATGAAATACATAGTTTTTCTATTGTTGTTTTAGTTACCTTATTTGGAAAATAAGAAATTGTAAATTTGATGTCAATTAATTTTCTAAAATTTTGCTTATTTATAAAATACTCAAATTGGAAACTACTTCTACAGTAAATTTGTAATGAGTTAAATTTTGCAAAATCTGACTATATTTTATGTACGCACACACATACACATGCAAATATATGTATATACAATTATGTTAGAAAATTTCGTATAAAGGAAGGATATTAAATAAATGTAAAATGACAAAAGCTTGATCCATCTCACACTTTCTATCAGTTGTTATAACCTGGCATCAATTACCTAGTAACAATATTTACTTAATAACAATTCATGATTACCTAACAAGTTCTTCCAGTTCAAGTTTTGAATTCTCTTAGTCTGCTTTTTAATGAGTGTCGCTGAAGCCCTTAGTCTGCCTGTCTGCCCTTGGAGGTAAGAGCTGGTTCTCCCCTGATTAGAAAAGTCAATCTCCCTGGCATTTCTGCTTCATTGGTTTCACTCTACCACTGAATCGCCACTGTGTGCCAAGCCTTGGGCCAGGTACTCAAAACTCTGTTAGACCAAGAACATAACTATTCACACCCTGGGGGGAGGGTGGGTTGGGGAGGGAAAAACCTTAATTTGTCTCCAATTTAATCTTCCAGGAAGAAAAAGAAAGCTTTTTCCTTATTTTCTCCCTGAAGAATGGAATATAAGGCAGGATCCGTACATCTATGTTATGAATGTACCATGGAATTTTTCTCAGTTTGTGTCTTATTTCCCAACCAGTTATTCTTCATACTGTTACAGGAAAGTTTACACTTCTTCTAAAGCTGCCAGGTCAATTTTGGGGAGAAGTGAAATAAATTTCCACTGAAAGAAACCTCTTGAAATGTTTTTCATAAGCAACTCACATGCAAGCACACAAACATTTCCCAGTAGTTATTCTGTGAAGTGTTCTCAGCTGTGAAGTGTTTCCATTCTCCAGGTCAGCATAATGACTTGAGGTATTTGTACTTTTACTCACTTATTTAACTAATACTTCCTTTATGCTTATCATATACCAGACCTGTGTTTGGCATGAAAAGTACCAAGGGCTGAACAATATAGGCAGGGAACCTACCGTGGCTGTCAGTTACCTGGTAGTAGGTAACGACCAATCTGAAGAAAGAGTAGAAGAAAAATTAACTAGCCATTTGTTTGAAGAAGTCATTTCTTAAACTTCTAAATTAGATTAGACCCTTTTCCCTGCAATAAGCTCTTAAATAAACACCATT
The DNA here is from genome assembly GCA_004027715.1 of Plecturocebus donacophilus. Lineage (NCBI taxonomy): Eukaryota > Metazoa > Chordata > Mammalia > Primates > Pitheciidae > Plecturocebus > Plecturocebus donacophilus. The sequence goes on along the minus strand of PVKP010019589.1, from coordinate 4,671 downwards.
TATACCTACATCATAATATGCACAACAGCTTTAATCAATTAGTTGTGAATTTGATGTAAGTTAGCATTAGATGCCTGATCTCTACATAGTGCATGAAGATAGAGGTTGCTTCTGTGTGTTCTCCACTCCGTTCTCAGGACCTAACACAATGTCTGGTACCTTGCAGTTACTCAGTAAATGTATATTGATTTAATGGTAAAATCTTAGTCCCAGGACAAGAATATTCGGTTTCTTCTATAGCACCTTTACTACCATCTCCCCAGTTATGATAGGTAAGAATCAATTTACTACTATCAGGGTCTCAAAACAGACTGAGACTTGGAATTGGGAGAAAACATTAAGTTGAACATCTCAGAGCACCTGTCATCCCTCAAACCCAAGCTGTTGTCTAATTAATCTGGTTGGCATAAAACTAGGTTTGCCACTGCTATATAAAACTATTTTATTTCAAGTAGATTACACAAACAGCAGGTAATGATCACAGGAAAGTTGGAAAGTTTAGAAAATCATATATCATATGCATTTAAGGTTTTGCTATTTATGGCCACCTCTGTAAACTTGCTTTGTAGGTCCTCATTATTGAGCACCATCTCATAGCCTCTTTATGCATCCTTCACGTTCCCAGTGCCCCTGGCTTCTCCCCACCCTATGATTCTACAAATCAATCTGCCCTTTTTTGATACCATGTTCTGAATTTTCCCTTCCCCCACCCCCATCCCTTGGTTTCCATTTCCATGGAAATTACTAATGACTAACAGGCTTTTGCCAATCTAACTCTTATGCAGAAACCCACTTAACTCTGTCTGAAGTGTTGAGAGGGTCTGGGGGCTTGGATGAAAGGCATTTTATTGCCTTTTCCAGCTTCTAGAGGTTGCCTGCATTCCTTGGCTCATGGCGTCCTTCCCTCTTAAAGCCAGCAATGACCAATTGAGTCTTCCTCCATTACATCCCTCTGACACTGACTCTTCTCTTTTTCACACATTTAAGGACATTTGTGATTACATTGGGCCCACCTGGATAATTCAGGAAAATTTTCCTATTTTAAAGTAAGCTGGTTAGCAACTCTAATTCCATTGGCTTCCTTACTTCTCATTTGTTGTGTAAGGTCACATAGTCACAGTTTCCAGGTATTAATATGTGGGCATCTTTGGGGAGCTATTATCCTGGCTAAAACAGGAGGTTTGTGAGTCCTCTAATTTAGTTTATTCTATTTGCTTTACAAGACCTTAAGATTTTCCTTTCTCTTCTTTTCCTCTTCACCTCTACATTAGGCAGGGGTTCTCCAGATACAGAATCAATGGTATGTGTACATATACATGAGTAGATATAGATACATAAGAGGTGATGTGTTAGGATAATTCACTTAAGAAATTATGGCAGCTAAGAAGTCCCACAACTAGCCACCAGCAAACTGGAGACACTGGGATGCAGGTAGCCTTACTTAGTCCAAGTCTAAATGCCACAGAACTGGGGAGGCCAATGGTATAATTGTCAGTCCTGGGCCAAAGACCTGAGAACGCATGGAACTACTGGCATAAGTCCTGGAATCCAAAGGCTGAAGAGCCTGGAGTTCTGATGTCCAAGGGTAGAAGAAGAATATACCCACTTAAAGCAAGAGAGAATTTGCCTTTCCTCAGCCTTTGCGTTCTATCTGGGACCCCGGCTGATTAGATGGTGCCCATCACATTCAGGGTGGATCTTCCCCACTTACTCTACCAACTCACATGCGAATCTTCTCTGGACCCTTACAGACACACCCAGACATAAGGTATTACCAGTTCTCTAAATATTCCTTAATCCAGTCACGGCGACACCTAAAATTAACCATCAAAGCCTCCCAGTTGCCAAAGGGTATGTCTCACAATTTTTTTTGATTTTATCCTCTTCCAAAAGCTGTGTTTCAAGAAAGGCCTTTATAACAAGCCTGTCCTTTTATATCTTGCATACTTTGAAGTCTCTTCCCTGTAGCTCATGCTCTGATTTGCCTGAAGACTTTCATGGTACTTTCTGATGGTTTTAGATCGACTTTTGGCCCTTTCTTTCCTGTCCTCCCCACAGTTTTCCTTGGTTTGCCCTAGCCTTTCTGTGGGATGAGAATGAAGCTGGTGCATGAGAGACATACCAAACTTTTACATTCACGGTTATTTTGAAGTTTTACTAGTCTCTGTTCTCAAGAACTACTGAGTGCATGGTTTTTCTGTAGATATACTTTTCCTTTCTTGTTTTATATAGTTTTTGAAGGAAGTATAATATTAGGAGACTGCTAGGTAGACCATGTCCATTGTCTCAAGCTACCCACAAGTTCTACGTTTTGATTTGATTTCACAATATTAAGAACATACTCCACAAGAGGTATTTGTAAATGGTAGCCTTTTTTTTTAAACAGCTAATGTTCCAAATTCCTTATTTTAACAGATCCTAAGACCTAAGAGAAACAAAAAATAAGTATTTTTAAGTTAATCATCTAACATGTACCAACTGTTTAGCTTTTCTTAACTGATGTTAGTCAACTTGGAAGTTGTACAAGAACTTTAGTCGATATAAACCTTGATTGTTTTGCGGTTGTTTCAATAGTAGCTTATAATTTTGAGATAGATACATTTTATTTTAAAGTCAGACACATTGGTGCTTTGTAGTCCATTGTAAGGATACTGTTCTTTATTTGCATGATCATTGAAGTATTTTGATCAGAAGAGTGACCTGCATTTAACAGAATCACTGCAAGTGCTATGCTGGAGTATAGACTGTAGGGAGGAATGGCCTGAAGCAGGAGACCAGTAAAGCAGCAGTTGTAATGATGCTAATAAATGCAGACGTCTCATAAAAGGTTAGCCATGGAGGGAGGGAAGGTGATATGATTATGAATATGTTTTGAAGGTAGAGCTCACAGGATGTCATGAGGGATTGAACATGGGATTTGAGAGAAAGAATAGTTGAGGATAATTCCAAGATTTTTGGCTTGAATAGACAGAAGATATGAAAGCAGCTGATTTAGACACGAGGTTTAAATATATATTTCTGGAAGATTGAGATGCATCTAAGAGGAATTTCAAGGAGGCAGGTAAATATATGAGTTTGAGATTCAAGAGAGAAAATTTAGGATGCAGTTATAAATTTTGGAGTCATTAGCATATAGATGGGTTTTAAGGCCATGAGACTGGATAAGATCATTAATGAGCTGAGTTGAGAGAGAAAGGGGCTTAGAGGCTGAACTCTGGGCATACTGAGGTTAGGAGATGTGGGGGATGAGTAGGGAACAGCAAAAGAGACTATGAAGGGAAAAGACAGCTGGTGAAGTGTAGAGTCATAGAAGGCAAATGAAGAAAGTGTTGAAAGGAGAGAGTAACTACTTTTCAAGTAAAGGAAATAAGGACTAGGAATTGACCACTGAATTTAGTAACCTGAAAAGCATTAATGACCTTGCCAACTGCAATTTTAGTGGAGCAATGAACTGAAGACATTCCCATAAGAAGAAGAATTGGAGGCAGCAGGCATAAACAGCACTTGTCATGATTTTCTCATGTGCTGTAAGACAGGTAAAGCAATCCATCAGGATGGAAGCTGAAAGGAGAAGTGGGACAGAGAGGGTATCTTTTGGTTAGTTTTTCAATAGGAAAAGTTACAGCAGGCTTATATGCTGTGGGAATGATGCTGTAAAGAAGAGATATTAGTGATGGAGTAGGAAGAGGCTTTCTGGATTAATGACTGAGTAGAGATAAAGTGATAGACGCCAATTCACAAATGAAGACGGAGGCGCTGACAAGGCCTACTTGATAAAGGTGGGAAAGTAGAGTAAGTGGGCAGGCAGATGTGAGTAGGTGAATGAATGCATGGGAGTACTGTGGAAATCCTTTCCTGATTGTTTAGGTGAGAGGAAGATGGAGGCAGAAATAAGGGAAATTAGAAAAAAAGGAAGAGCGAATGGAAACCGTCTACTAGACTGGGTGAGATGGAGGCAGGCTGGAGAATAGTTCTGGGAATTTGGTGTTACTGCAAGACAATACCTTGAGGTGAGTGGTTTTACACTTTAGAGTGAGACCAGTCAGCATGATAGTGTGTTTTTCTTGAACCACATTTTTGCTACACAGAAGTAGGTACAGGTAAGTGAGGAGTTGAGAGTGTATTATAGGAACACTTTAAAATATTATGAATGACTTGCCCCCCCCACCTTCAGATATTTGTTTAGTTGAGGAAGGGCTGGGCCACTGAATTTTTTTAAAGCACCCAAGATAATTCTAAGCGAAGTCAGAGTTGAGTCACTGGAGTATTACATAGCTTTTGCCTGAAGCAGTTAGGAGTATGGACAAATTGTTGTAGATAATAAAGCTAAAAAGGTAAGTTTAGTTGTGATTTATTCATTTCTAGATAATCTTGGTCTAGAATTTTTGGACTTGGAGAAGTTCCCAGAATGCTTAAAAAAGATGAGAGTAAAGAAAATGTCTGACATTTGCTCTTTAGCTTACAGGTGCGTGTATACACACACACACACACACACACACACACACACTCTCTCTCTCTCTCTCTCTCTCTCACAAAGAGAGAAAGAGAGAAAAAAGAAAATGTCTAACATTTGTCATCTCTGCCCGTATCATGGGAAAAGTATCCAGAAAGTTTAGATGTAATATTTTAGGCATTTGAAAATTTTTAAACATTGTACTAACTTGGGCTGGG